>OZ032123.1:1227726-1522726 GCA_964026355.1 Pseudorhiza aurosa
TCAAAGATGGTATAACTCTACCGCCTCTAGTTGGTTATGATCTAATTACTAAACCATTTCCTGATTGGGTTACATCTATTTCACCTTGATCTATCAGTGGCAGCAGTGCTTCAAACATTCTTAACCTATCATCTTCACCATCATGATTTTCTCCATGGCATCCTCCAAACAACTTTGCAATTAATAAAATTCTGATTCCTGCCAACAGGGAGCCTAGAAAACCACCTTTTTGTCCACGTCCTGTTTTTAAAACTAACCCGCTTCCACGTTATATGATTTTACTAGTTTATTTTGTTGTGCTACAGGTAAAAGATGTTTGATTTGTTCCCTAATTTTATGGTTTATCTAATACCATTTTAACATGTTCTGGTGACAATTGATATGGTCCACCAACTGCTTTTTTAATGGCAGTCTCCCCTAAACCAGAAACTGCACCTGTTGCAAGTGGGGCTAAGATTTTTGGCAATATTTATTTAGCAACACCACTTACTATTCTAAACAAAGTCATAATGCTTTCTCCGCTTGTTGCAAATTTTCTGAGTTGAGCTTTGCTAATCTCAATATCAGCTCCTACACCTTTATTTTTTGCTTTTTCAAGCTTATTGATTTGTGATTGTGTAAGATCGCCTCTCATAAGATTATTATATGTTAATTTAAGAGTTATTGGCGTTTTATGTTTCATTGCTTTTGCAACTGATTCGGCTTGTCTAGCCGTCATGTTTACTCTATAAGGGTGATAGATTGTTGTCATTGTAGCAATTCTATTTTCAAACGAATGTATATTAGTATCTTGTATTTTATTTTTTTAAATAAATAAATTAAATTTGGACATTAGTATATACATTATTATAGTTGATAACAAAATTTAAAATCTTGGTGAAATAAGAGAAATTAAAAAATATGTGGACTTCTTTTATGAAGCCAGAAAGTCTGATTTTGATGACAACGTTAATCCTGTTATTATCAAATCAGCATTAATTTATCAATATCTACTTGTAAAATATGTAGCTAAAATAGATAGTGTAAAAAGTATATTAAATTCGTATCATTGCGAAATTGGTTTGATTGGACCTGGTAATGGTAGAATGACATGTTGTTTAGAGGCATTATTTTCTCGATACTCATTTTGTCATGTTCACAGCTCATTTCATGATGCTTATGGTCGATTTTACGATAGATATGGTTATGGTAGTGGTTATTGTTATTTATTTCATAATTTACCAAAATTTTGCAAAAAAAATTCATTGTTTGGTAATATTATTGGTTTGATATTTTCGTTCGGTAAACAATTAGTCTAATTTTTCAAAGGTGTATATATATTTATATACCTTTACTTTACCAGAATTTTCAAATCCGTAGTATTTTATTTGTTCCTGGGTAATATTGTTCTTATCTATTTTTCTATTCAATTTATATCTTGTTTGATTGATTTTGGTAAATATATTCTTACTGTTTCTTCATCTTTTAGCCTTGCAATACCACTTTCTCCATATTTTGTATTAAAGTAAAACACATCTCTTACAACATATGTATGACCTATTTTTAACGCAGCTTCAATCTTTTGTGCTTGTATTAAATCATCTTCCATAATTACGAAATCTGCTTCAAAAGGAAAACTACTGTGAAAACTGTTGCTGTCTGATTTGAGATATAATACTTTTATAGTTTTCTTTCCATCAACTTTTCCCTTTGAAATAATATATTCATCTATTTCTGTATCTTCTGCTATCTTTTCTTTCAAAAATTTTGGTGCGTTTGTTTTTATAATAACATCAGATGTATAATTTTGGTTAGCAGGACTTTTTTCTAAATATAAAACAAGTTTTTCTCCATAAAATCCTGCTGATTTTTTTTTATCAAGAATTTTAAAGACAGCGTCGACTGCTAGCTTTGAGAATGGAACATATAATTAATGCATCTTTGAGTTTGGTGTGACTTTGTATCCTTAATCTGCTTGTAATCTTTGTAACTCTTATTTACAGTAGTAAATTTATAACTCTAAATGAAAAATTAAATAAATTGTGTTGTGGGGAAAAATGGTTTGGGAATGATTTTGCTATACTCGTGGAATTTTGGGAAAATGAGTGCTGAGGGCCTTAAAAGTTGGATTAGTGGTCAAGAAGTGATAAATCAGAAAGCGTCTAAGAACCTACATTATTAACTACTCCAAACGTACTTGAATCGCTTCTTACAGAATGCAGAGGATGCGACTGAGCTATTAACTATTAGCTATTAGCTATCATTATGGCAGTAGCTGCACTTATTAGTGAGACCTACTGCTTTGTTTTAAGGGAAATGGATTTTAAAAGCTGTACTGTTGCAGTGAAAGTGCAAATAACTGTATGTAAGTACCGTTTCTAGTCGTTATTTAGAATAGAAAGAAGACTTGATAAACCAAGGCTTGCGAACTTATTTTAAATGCATGAAACATGTGTATTAAAAAAACCATGGATTTATTGGTAATGGGGCTAAGGTTTTATGTTAATTTATGCATTGTCATTAAATCTAACTTTAATAATGAATTTATTAATAATGAATACACAGTGTTCTACTTAGATGGTGTACAAGTTTGCAACTAAGTGCAGTAACTGCACTCATTAGCAAGTCCTACTGCAATGTATTAAGGCAGGCAAGTTAACTTGAAAAGCTGTTTTGTTTCAGTAACAATGCTTAATACTGAGTTTAAGTAAATTTTACAATTGTTATTGAGAATTGCAAGAAAACGTGATAAACCTATCCTTGCAAACGTGTTTTACATGCAAAGGACATTCAAAGTACTGTTATAGCTCTTGAGGCAGCCAAGCTTAAGTGTTTGTATTTGTATTGTCGGTGAAGTTAACATAGACTATGCATTTATTCTACACTAACTGTGTTAATAAACACTTTGCAACACAATGTGTTACAAATACTTTGCACAAGTTTCTAACTAGTTGCAGTTATTGCATTTAACGGAAAGAGTTGCTGCAATGTTTTAAAGCAAGCTAGCTTTAAAGCTGTACTGTTGGCAGTTACATTGCCAATATCTTTGCGTAAGTTGGGTTTGCAGTCTGCCATTGGAATTACAAGAAGAGATTATATACCAATACTTGCAAACGTGTTTTTGGTGCATAAAACATGTCAATTCGTTAAAACTACCCTTATAACTGTGAATGCTTCCTGAGTTTAATGTTAATATTTGCATTTTCGCCAAATTTTAATATAGATTATTCTTTTATTCTATAATAAATATGCAATTAACACTGCAACATAATGTGGTACTTATAGTTTGCACTAGTTGCTACCTAGTTGCAGGAATTGCAATTAACAGAAAGAGTTACTGCAATGTTTTCAAGCAGGTTAATTTTAAAAGCTGTCCTGTTTGCAGTGATATTGCTAACAACTGTGTGTAAGTACAGATCTTAGTCTTTATTTAGAAGTGCAAGAAGATTTTATACACCAATACTCGCAAATGTGTTTTTGGTGCATAAAACATGTTTATTCGCTAAAACAACCGTTATAACCGTAAATGTTCCCTGAATTCAATTTCAATATTTGCATTGCCGCTAAATTTTAACTTTTATTATGCTTTTATTCTATAATTATCATGCTAATAAACACTGCAACATAATGCGTTACTTATACTTTGCACTAGTTGCCATCTACGTGAAATAAGTGCATTTAACAGAATAGGTTACAGCAATGTTTTTAAGCAAGTTAGCTTTCAAAGCTTTACTGTATGAGTAACAATGAGTTCAATGTTAATGCATTGAGTTTAATGCTCTGAGTTTAATGCATTGTTGCTGAATTTAACTTCAATAGTGCTCTTTTTTATAATAAATGTGTTGATAAACACTTTGCAACATAATGTGTTACCTATACTTTGCACCAATTTCTAATTAGTTGTAGTCATTGCATTTGACATAGTGAGTTACTGCCATGTTTTTAAGCAATTTACCCTTCAATGATGCACTGTAGGCAGTTACAGTGCTAACAACTGTGTGTAAGTACAGATTTTAGTCTTTACTTAGAAGTGCAAGAAGAATTTATCAACGAACGCCTGCAAACGTGTTTTTGGTAAATAAGACATGTTTATTCGCATAAACTACCGTTATAGCCGTGAACGTATCCTGAGTTCAATGTTAATATTTGCATTGTTGCTTAATTCAATATATATTTTCCTTTTTTGTATAATAGCTATGCTAATTAACAATACAACATAATGTTCTTATTATACCTTGCACTAGTTGCTATCTACTTGGAATAACTGCATTTAACAGAAAGAATTACTGCAATGTTTTCATGCAGGTTCATTTTAAAAGCTGTACTGTTTGCAGTGACATTGCTAATAACTGTTTGTAAGTTCAGTTTGCAGTCTTTATTTAGAAGTGCGAAAATGAATTATATACCAATAATTAAAAAGTTGTTTTTGGTGCATGAATCATGTTTATTCTCTAAAACTACCATTAGAACCATGAGTGCTTTCTTAGTTCAATGTTAATATTTGCATTGTCGTTGAATTTTAACTCTTATTATGCTTTTATTCTATAATTGTTATGCTAATAAACACTGCAACATAATGCGTTACTTATACTTTGCATTAGTTTCTAATTAGTTGCAGTTATTGCATTTAACAGAATGAGTTACTGGGATGTTTTTAAGCAAGTTAGCTGTATAAGCTGTACTGTTGGCAGTTACAGTGCTAATCACTATGGGTAAGATTACTTTGCAGCCTGCTGTTAGAACTGCAAGAAGATTTTGTCAAAAATGCTTGCAAACGTGTTATTGGTTGACAAAACATGTTTATTCGAAAAAACTGCCGTTATAGTCGTGAATGTATCCTGAGTTCAATGTTAATATTTGCATTGTTGCTGAATTCAACTTATATTATGCTTTTATTCTATAATAACTATGCTAATAAACACTGCAACATAATGTGTTACTTAGAATTTGCACTGGTTGCTAACTAGTTGCAGGAATTACATTTAACAGTAAGAGTTACTGCAATGTTTTTAAGCAAGTTGCATTTATAAGCTGTAATGTTTGCAGTGAAAGTGCTAACAACTGTGCGTAAGTACAGTTTATAGTCATTCTTTGGAGATGCACAAAGTTTTCATGAACCAAAGCTTCCAAACTCATTTTAAATATATGAAACATGTCTTTTTAAAAACTACAGTCAAAACTGTAAATGTGGTATTGTTTTGATGTCAATATTTCCATTTTACGCTGAATTCAGCTTATATTATGCTTTTATTTTATAATAACTATTTTAGTGAACACTTAGCAGCACAATGTGTTACATAGACATTGCATAAATTTGTAACTAAGTGCAGTAACTGCAATAATAGTAAGACCTACTGCAATGTTTAAGGGAAGCGAACTTTAAAAGCTGTACTGACTGCAGTTACAGTGCTAAATACTGATTTAAATAACATTTAATAGTTGTTATTAAGAATTGTAAGAAGAATTGGTAAATCAATGCCTACAGACGTGTTTTACATGCATAGAACATGTTTATTCATTCAAATTACTCTTATAACTCTTGAGGCGGCCCAAGTTCAGTGTTTATATTTGCATTGTGGATGACGTTAACTTAGATTATGGAATTATTCTATGATAACTCTGTTGATGAATACTTTGCAACATAATGTGTTACTAATACTTTGCACAAGTTTCTAACTAGTTGCAGGAATTGCATTTAACAGTAAGAGTTACTGCAATGTTTTAAAGCAGGTTAATTTTAAAAGCTGCACTGTTTGCAGTGACATTGCTAACAACTGTGTGCAAGTACAGTTTACAGTCATGCTTTGGAAGTGCAAATAAGAATTTATCAACTAATGCTTGCAAACGTGTTTTAACTGTATTAAACATGTTGATTCTTTAAAACTACAGTTATAGCTGTTAATGCACCCTAAGTTTCATGTTAATATATGCATTATTGCTAAATGAAACATACACTATGCATTTATTTTATGATAACTCTGTTAATAAACACTTTGCAACATAATGTGCTGTAAGTACAGTTGGCAGTTATTATTTAGAATTGCAAGAAGTCTTGATAAACCAAAGCTTCCAAACTTATTTTAAATTCATGAAACATGTTTGTTATAAAAACTACAGTCATAACTATTAATGAGGCTTAGGTTTCATGTTAAAATATGCATTTTCGCTGAATTTAACCTAGATAATGCATTTATTTAATAAAAACTGTGTTAATAAACAGTTTGCAACACAAGAATTAGAGTAATTGCATTCAACAGGAAGACTTACTGCAATTTTTTAATAAAGCTTTGTGCATTGATAACTGTTCGATTGAATTAGCAAAGCCAATCATGACCAACGCGCAATAGTGATTACACCAATCTCTAGCCAAAGCTGCTATTTTTATTCTCAGACTAATGCCAAAAAGCAAATTTTGTTTTGCCATTTATATGCTCTCCTAGCCCTAGAAGCAGCCCATTTGTCTGAATATGAATCAAAGTTTTGTTCTTGCAAACAATATTTTGGTGAAATGCTCTCTTGAACGTTGTTGACAACAAAAATTAAGAAACTGCTAAATTTCTGCATAACTGCATTAAAGCACAAACTTTAATTCTAGGCAGAAAAAATGGCAACATAATTTCGTCCTACTGAAATATTTTCAAGCAACCAGCAATTTACATTAAATTCCACTTGCACAAAATTTGTTTTGATAAGTTTCAGTTTTTTCTTTTCACCACTATTCCATGTTTTCATTCTCCGAAAATTGTCAAGCGAACATGTATCCAGTATGTTGAAATTCGGTTTCAACTATTCCGTGAAGCTTTCAATTTCAACAAACATATTCATAAAATCTCAGGCCTTAATCTTTAGAGAAGCTGGTCACTGAGTCCACCGTAATTTCTTATTTTGTAAGAAGCAGCCTTATTTGAATTAAATATTTTTTAACCACTGAATTGGTTTTTCCATTTGCCCATTGCTATGAGAATTCCGCCCTAGCGTGTCCATTTCATTTCTAGTGGAGCCATAGGTTTTAGAAATTGTACCTTTGGTACTTTTTCGAAATATAGAATATTTGAATTGCAATTGTTCCTTCACTTCTAAACAATTTTTTCTCCCGCCTACCCTTGCTCGCGGTGACATCTGCATCAATGACCCAACAAATTGAAAGCGAGTCACTTTGCAAATGGCGCCACGGAAGAAGGGTGGAACGATAGGTACGCGCGAATTGAAACTGCACAGTGGACATAGCTCGTGAGAAAACGTCATCACGGTGATAGTTTTGAGACACCATGGCTATTTTGCCAGCCGAATGGCAAGGCAGGGAACTCATTATCAGCTGCAGTTGATGGTAAAATCGCCGGGATTTTTATGAAGCTCGTCTAAGTTTTAGCAACGGAAGCGCTGTCACCACGATTGAATCAAAGTAAGCAAAAATGAAAAAATTCAAACGAAGAAGTTTTGCTGGGTCAAGTAAGTTTGATTTATATACTTTCAATTAAGGCCTCTCGATAGTCGAATGCGTTGACACTTGAACGCTTTTGCTAGAAGGAAATCTGCCTTGATGCTATGTGATCGATTGCGTTTCAATCCAACTTCACAAAATTTCGTCTAAGTTACTTGAATTTCGCAACTGGTTCCTTGTGCATGCTATTTTCTAAAATATGATTATTATTTGATGTAGATTTTCTCTGTCATTTTCAGCTGTTGATTGCGCAGGAATTTATAATGACAGTTTTATTTGCGGGGTTGCTATAGTTTTGTTGCTACCTGTTAGGTTTCACACCATGAAGCTGAGTTCCCTCGAGTTTATCGATATTTGTAAGCTAAGATTTATTTGCATTTTTCAATTTTTCGGTGGTCAGGAATTCCGCTGGAACAAATTTGGATGAGATCTGTGCAGTCTCGTCAAGTTTGGATAGGGTTTTTAACAATTTGCTATCGTGCCTTCACCTCATAATCATACTGTCTTATCCAGAGTTGGATTGATTTTCACACTGCAAATGATTGCTTTGTGTAATTTGTATGCAATCTTACTCCCATGAGATATTTTCTGATGAACATTTACATTCCTATTATGTAGTTTGAGGTATTAAATGTAAGGAGCATCGGCATGCTCTCATTTATATGAATAGCCATGGATTATAGTAATGATGATAAAAGGCATTTATATTGCTTTATTTACTGACATGGCTCAAATGTACATTACTTAAGCAGGATAATGATACATTAGAATATTTATTTACAATACAATGTTAAAAATGAGTGAGTATTAGAAAGTATGACAAAAGCTAATTCAAATATGCCTGAAAGAACAAATATGTCATATTCAATTTACACTTGAAAGAGTCCAAAGAACCTGTTGATCGTAGTGGCTATGACAGTCGGTTTCAAAGATGAGGAGAAGCAATTGCAAAAGCACCATCCTTAGCTGTCAGATGTTTTGGTCTTGATGTTTTAAGAATAAGGTTATCATCAGCAGATATTGCTCTTAGCGCTGCTGTTCTTAATTTGACTAACATAGAAAAGGTGTGACAAAAGCTGCATTTACAATTTAAATATGCTTTCTTCTTAAGATATTGTACGTTCAGGTGAGTTTCATTCATATCTGAAATTCCACTACGTACAATTTACCAGTAAATATAGTTAAACTGCACCAAGCAAGGCAACAAACTCCTTTGCCTCTTCCTCACCATACTATGCATGGTATGACATGGTTAAAGAGACAGAATTACTTACTGCAAGAAGTATGCAACAATGTTACCGAAAATCAATACATTTATACAAGAAATTGATGCAATATACCGATAGAAGAAATTGAAACAAAATTGATTTGGAGGAAAGTACTTGAAAGAGGAACTCTCTCCGTGGTTAGACCAACCAAGGAGAAGGCACCCCTGATTATTAAAGTGTATCTTGTAAAGTTGATTTCATTTACGTTATGGTAATGGCAGTTCTATGAAAATAGGTATTTACAGCAGGGAAGAACCATTTGTAATGAATACATTGAAAGCTGCCAGCAGATGCTCTTGTGGATTGGCTTATTCATTATAACGATAATGATCAAAAGCTAGGGATCATAGGTGCACTATAGAAAGTACATAAAAACAGAATATGAATACATCAATATTTACAAAAATAGCTTTGAAGTAAAAAAGTCTTAAACAATTTTTTGAATGACACAAGTGAGTTTGATGCTCCTTATTGATACATTTTAATTTTAATTTTGATGGGAGCTTCCATCCAACCACTCAATTTGCCAATTGTGACCAATGTGAGGATTCATCTTCAAGACTTATGCATTATTGTTCAGTCCTGGGCCTGTTTGTGTCATCACCATCATCATCATCCTCATCATCATCATCATCATCATCATCATCATCATCATCATCATCATCATCATCATCATCATCATCATCATCATCATCATTTGCATAGTGATCTGGATTGTGACCCATAAATAGAAAGGGTGCTCTTCAATCCCTGCCAGTGTTATCTATGGTCATAGAAAAACTATCCAACATACAAGTCCTCATGCTTCAGTTAAGTCTGATTTCTTGGTGGGGGCACCTTTCTACCCCCAAATAATGGGAGCAGGGGGGAGCAAATATGGGGAAAATTTTGCAGAAATGCAACATTTTCAATTGCTATGAAAATAGTTTGTGTATATTTATATCACAAAGCACATCTTATTCATATTTTGTGTTAGAAATGCAATGTTATGCTTTTTCTAGCTGCAAGGCTAGAGCAGCAAGAGGAAGCGCCACCCCTTGACACGCATAGAGGTAACTTCAAGATTTTTGATGATTTAATATTTCAGAAACATCTTTTCATTTACTACCCTTTTCATTTACTTGCAATTTTTGCCAACATCTTAAAAGGAGAATTTCGGATGGCACCATTATGGAAAATATTTTTTTAAACAGCAAATATTGGCATGCTCTTTGCAAATCCCATTCTAGACCCAGCTGAAAATATGAAAGAGCTTCTGTCAGAAATCACAAGAAAAGAGCAGATGGCAACAGGAAAAAGAATGGGTTATCTCAATAACTTTGCGCAGGTAGAGACAGTGCTTAAGCCCTGTTATATCTTGTCTGCATGTAATCTGAGGCCATGACATAATCTACCCTCATAGACAGCTCATCAGATGGGTAGTATTCTTTTGACCTAATATCCCAAGGTGAATCTTTTCAAGAACTATTTCTATATTAAGGAGTTTCCTAGTAATTGACCTAAATTTGCAGAAGATTTTCTCGCTCTGTGTTGTTCTCGATAAAAAGTGAAGCCGCTAACCATTCCGTCGCAAGCCATCTGACACTAGAAGTCTACTTTTATCAGTTTTTAAGTAGGTAAGGCTTCTTTTGCTATGTTACAGCAACTAAAAAGCTGATTACCTAGAATATTAAGTGTTCATGGTGGTGGGTCAGTGCACCAAATCAAGAATAATCAGTGCAAGGATGACTCATCACAAAACCATATTCAGCAGGTTTTTAATAGTTTCCACGAAGCCCCTAGCCTCCTGTATGCTAAAGGTATTTGACCTTTTGATCATACCATGCCCAAATACTTAACTGAAGGTCATATGTCTAGACCCATGCTTCTACCCACATATGCTTTCCCTACCTGCCTCGTCTGTAGTGAGATGGGTACCTGGCTTGAAGCATAGGATTAAATGCAGCTGTGTGAGGATCTACACCCTGCTTCTGTGGAACTGAACTTGTCTTTATGGAATTATGTAAAAGTGACAATCTTTATTGGCTTGTTCATGCATTATTAGTTAACTGCATGGCCTATTCAATTTTAAGCATTGCAGAAGGTACAGGGGGGTCCAAACTTGTAACGTTAGAATTTAAATTTTGATTTCAGCTTGTTCGCTGTGCTAAACCTGAAACTAACTTTGGGCTGGGGTTGCATGACATTATTTCCTGGTAAGTACTTCCTGTATCTATATGATACATGCTTTCTTCCTACCATCTAACGTTAGGTTACGTTGCTCTTACCAAGCAGTGTACTGGTCCTTCTTCTCAATTTGACCACACCTTGTGATTCCAATCAGTGATTAATGTTTTTCAAGTCATTTAAAGCAAAATGATGCAACAATGGATTTGAAATGCAAACTATTACTGAATAATTTACTTGTTATAAAGTTTTAGATATTCTTATTTTTCTATTTTAGAATGGCTTTGATATGATTTATTCATGAGTTCTTCAAAGCCATCCTTATTCCAGCTGAACGATAAAGCCAGAAAAGGGATTTTAATTCTTAATGTAGTATTATTGTGAATAATTGCTTTCATGAATGAGGAATATTCATGTCAGACATAAAGAAAATCAATGAAAGAAAAATAGAGGAAAGACTTAATAGGATAGGTTAGGGAGATATATGATTAAAAAATCTTGTTACTGAGTATGTGGTTAGACTGATGAAAGAAATGATGAATGAAAGGATGGCTACATGAATGAATGAATGAGTAAATGAATGAGTAATTGAATGAATGAATGAATTAATTAATGGCTAATTGACTGAGTGAGTGAGTGAGTGAGTGAGTGAATGAGTGAGTGAAGAAGATAAGCAGAGTGACCAGCTTCTTCTATCAACATTATCGAAAAATGCCAGATTTCAAGGGATGATAGAATATGGTATAGCTGAATGAATGGATGGATGAATGAATGAATGAATGAATGAATGAATGAATGAATGAATGAATGAATGAATCAATGAATCAATGTATGAATGAATGAATGAATGATTGGAAGGATGGATTGGATGAATGAATGAATGGAAGGATGGATGGATGGATGAATGAATGAAGTAGGTGATGTTTTTTATACCAGTAATTCAATAGAATGCGTTGCATATTGCACAACAAGTTTATGATGAGATCAGGATCATTTGCAGTTTTAATCTTATCTCGAGTGGAGCGGCATCCTTTAACTGATGGAATACGCGCGAATCGCAACGAATTCCCAATATGCACCACCATACAAGCTGCTATTTTATGCTGCTGTCAAAGATGAGATCTGGCCATTACCTTATATGAGAAAAACAGTGTCACACTATCTCTCAAAGGTGGATGTTTGAAGAACTTTTGAGCCCCGCATGCCTGTCTACAGATTTCTCTTTTTTAGATGTTCAGTTAGGCTTTTTCAAATGCATACCTTAGCTTTTTTATACGAAACAAAATTTGATTTTTTTCCTTTCATCAATAATATGTTCTGTGTTGATGAGAACGACTGGATTCATGATAGACCCCTTCCTGCCCAAGTTTTAGTGCAAGAATAGATGAGAATGCATACATTGTGGTGAAATTTTGAAAAAAGCGATCCCATCTTCATTGAACACGCATCCCTTCACGTGACCTCAATTCGCTACATATCACATATTTATGGCCTACCCTTATTGTTTATCGCCTTTCTTTATTTTTCTCATATCCCCATTGCGTATTGCGTAATGTCATTATTTTTCTCATACCCCCATTGCGTAATGCCTAATGTCATTTTTTTCTCATATCCCCATTGCGTATTGCCTAACATCATTGTTTATCTCCCTCTGACAAATTTTTGTAGTGAACTGTCACATCGAACTTGTTTCTGTATGCTTTCAGCCTGAAAGTAGCCTTCGTGAGCCCAGCAAAGGAGATTCGGGCAGCCGGTCTGCGAGCCCTCCGGCATCTCATGCAAACTCCCCTTCAAGCCAAAGCTGTGGTAAGCCAAAGGGTGGACATACTTATTGCAAGGTAGTGTATAAAATTTTCCATTTGCATGTTTGAGTGGGGGTTCTGATTATCTCTGTCATCTTACGTAATCATCTTTACCCCAGTCGTCTCGATGTAGAACGGAACAGCCCTGTTCATACACCTAAGCAAATATTATTTTACTTTCCGATTAATTCCCTTTCCCTGTACCTCAAAGCTTCTTTAGAAATTATTACTGATCATTTTCACAAAATCTTTGAACCACCCTTGAAATTGTCCAGCAGCTCAGGTCAGATAATGCACCATTATGCAAAGCTGTGTACGAAAGCTGTTAGGATTTTCCATGTGGTTTAGAAGTGTATTTAGTCCCATTAGCGAAGAGTGCAGTTGTTTGGCAAATTGGGAAACAACCTCTGTATTTGGTTAAGCCATTGGTCGTTGAAAATTTAGCCGCGAATTATCAAGCTCGAAGCAAATAGATTTTCGCGAAGATCAATGCAATGACTTTTTGTCTGGATTTTACGCCAAGAAGAGCAATAGCATTTAACGACTGAATCTCAGGATCCTCGCCGTTCCTAGGAAGGAGTCCAGTGTACAGATCCGACATCACCCGGTACCCCTAATTTTTCAATCCCCCTGTCAAATCATTTTGTCATGCATCCAGTGGCACTTATAACAACAGGAGTAACCTACCCTTGCTTAAACTGCCAAAATGTTCCAATTTACCAATTTGGCAAGTCATTTTTCTTCTACTCCTTCCCTCGTGCTTTTCGTCTACTTGTTCATGAGCAGGGATTGCTTTTTCCCTAATCATTATCATTATTATCAAAAAGGTTTAAGGAGGGTAGCACTTTAGCCGCAGTCTCTTTCTAGGGGCTCTCCATCTGAATGTAAATACAATCAAAGGATTAAAACAGAGCTATACCTTATATGTGAAAAATTTCCTACCTTGTTTAAAAAGTCAACAGCAGAGAGGTAGTATTCCCAAGCAAGTAGTACCAGTAATAACAATGACAGCAATGCTTTTGAATCCGACTAATTTTCATAATGAGCACTTGAATGAAAGTGAGGCTAATGGCTCGCTTTTTCATTGATCTTGTAAGTTGTTCCAAATCCTTGAACCGTCGTCAGAAAAGTATTTTGCCAGTTTAGGGGTTTTCATTTGGTAGTTTGAAATTTGTTGCAGTATTTTCAGATTGTATAGGGGAAATGATGAGTTAGCAACAAGCAAATTAAATAATCTTTGTTTTGCAAACCCATTTATCGATTTGAACATCATGATTTGTGATGCAAGCTAAAATTTTTCTTCGATTGTTGCCAATTTTGAATTTATGGCTCAGTTTAAATTTTCTGCCATGGTTGAATTTCGGTTACCCCATTCACACTCCTCAAACAGAACAGAAATAGCAGAAAGATCAGTCAATGCACTCAGTATCGAAATTCTTGAGTGAACGATATTTTTTGCATATTTAAGCATCCCATGAAGTGGGAAATTTTTTGTTTGTTGAATATATAGCCTCTAGTCAATGGAATTTTCAAAATGAGCTGCAAGGTACTTCGTGCTTGGGACAGCCTCCATAGTTTTACTACATTCGTCCAATTTTAGGTCAATGGATATGCAACCTGTGTTTGAAGTTGAGCGTGTTCAGGCACTGAGACTTGTGCGAAAGGTAATTTAGCGAGCAACAATTTTTTTTATGTTATTATGTAATGAAGAATGCTTGTATGAAAAAAGGTGTGACATCAAAGTCATAAAACTACCAATTTTTCAACGATAGTTTTCAAAATCTCAATCAAAGAATATCTAGACCGTCTGATTTCGTTCGTTCGTAGGCATTATTTGCTTCTTCGTCTTGGGGTACCTTGTCAGGGACTGACGTTGGCTATCATACGCCTGAAACCGTCCCGATCACCCGCACGCCGCAAACATCCAACGTACCACACCAGCGGCCAACGCCAGCCCCTCCATTTAATTCTGTCTTTTCCTTCCTCTTGATCTTCTACCGTCTATCTTCCCCTCTCGCACCAGCTTCTCCCACCCTCCCCTCCTTACCACATGTCCCACAAATTATTTGCTTACATTGCAATATTCAATCATGGGATATTTCAATTATGCACGGAATCTGATGTTCGAATTCTTAGTTTTTATCCGACACCATTAAAAGTCAGCCGATCTCAATTAAGAGTGGATCAGGACTTATTTTATTATTCGTTCGTGGTCAAAGGACCGATTTTTAAGGCTTTCCGCAGGGCTCCGTTACTCAGCTTAAATTTATGCAACTTCTTAAGACAGAATTTATGGCGGTTCTTGCGATGAAAATCGTGCATTATCATGTCAAATAAGGAATCTGCCATCTGCATTATCTATTCAGCGATTGATTAAGCCACCTACGTGTCTTTGTTAATGACGCAGCTCTCGACGCGTGCTACCAATTTTTCTATGTGCATCTTTCAGGGCTAGCATCGCATTTTCAAAACACAAGTAATCGTTTTAGCAGATCTCTCTTTTCTTATTATCCATTGCCAGTTTGTCTTGTGTAGACCTTTGAGTATGGCTAGCCTCATGATACAAAGTGGGTTTTTCGAGACTGCTAACCAGTGTTTTATTCTCAAACGACAAGGAAACCCCAATTTTCTATCTCTTTCCCTGAAGTGTAGGCCTAAGGTTTTTTCCTTATAATTAACGCAGCATCCTCATGAACATGGAACCGAATTTATGGCTGAAGGATAGCCCTGCCTGTTAATAGTCAAATATTTATACTTAGTTTTCTACCATTTCGTAATCATTATTGATATAGACCTTATTCTCACATTGACAGCTTATCTACCTTTCTGCGGAAGAGTTCCCAATGAGTCTTGCAATGTCGTTAGCTGCAATAAGTGCAGATGTTTCGCAAAACCGTGATCGCATGTCGAGAGCCTGTTTGGCCACACTATGTGAACTGGGTAAGTTGCTTGCATTTCGGAATTTCGTTGGCCTCGTAGTAACCATTGGAGAGCCTCCTTTTATTTCTACGTGTTTATGTGTGTACGGCTGTTTATGGCTATGTAGGTATGGCTATGTATGTATGGCTATGTATGAATGGCTATGTATGTATGGCTATGTATAGATGGCTATGTATAAATGGCTATGTATAAATGGCTATGTATGTATGGCTATGTATGAATGGCCATGTATGTATGGCTATGTATATATGGCTATGTAGGTATGTATGTGAATTTGTCCAAGAGATTAGTGATTATGTCACCAAGAGTGCCCCATTAGAGACGATCGATTGATACTATAGAAAGAGAGAATAAGCCTTTGTTTAGAGCTTTGAATTTCATTTTCATCGATTATCAGCTAAATATATAGACAAGCGATTTTAGATGACGATTGATGAGCATGAAACTCAGAGTTCTAAACGGAAACTTAATCTCTATCTTCCTGTAAATGTATCCAGCTCCTTACCACTATTTACAACTCGTTGTAATTCTTCTTATAGCTGTAAAGAACGTCAAAGTGGCATCCTATAGTGGGGCAGTGAATGTTATCATCAGCAATATTCTAGACTGCCCGGTTCGTCTATGTTTTATTACCTTTTTTCCTTTAGATATATTTTCAATTTGACAGCTTCAAATTTCCGACTGTATACTCCAGATGGTCAATCACGTGCTACTTTTACTTCTATTGTCTAGACATGGGGTCTTCCACCCTTTTGAATTTCGATAAGGTTCCCTTATGGGATCTTCGGCGTTTATTGTACTGTGATAATTATTACATAAATGCTGATTTAGGTTCCACGCATGAATGAATCCCTCATCGTCACTTTGCTTTATATCTTCAACACGCCAAAGCACCGATGTTTCTTGCGAAGGAGCGTTGGCTTAGAGGTACATTCTATTGTTAATGATCGTTTCTATTGAGTTGAATGCTTAATCATTTGTTCATACAGTTACTGAGTTGAATGCCACGTGGCTTTTTCGCTTCTATTTAAGCTTCAAAATTAACGTGAATTTCCATGTTGAACGTCATTCTTTTGCAGGCAATCCTAGCTCCATTCACTGATCTGTATTACAGACATAATTCGGACATACCTGAAAATGCTATAATGTAAGTATGTAAGTATTTTAAAGAAAAAAAATCTTTGTTCAGTATAGTGGCTGATTAAGAGGCTGGGTTTGTCACGTGCATTGACACCCCGAGGAACCTTGAACTTTGATGTCGTCATGCATATGATGGCGAATGCGTGCGAGGAGAGTGGGATGATGGATCACTTGCGATTTTTATAATTCGTTGGGCGAAATGTTTTCATTTTTATTTTGAAGAGATATGCATAATTAATGCACAAATATGAATTGTTAAGTTCCTTACTGATGAAATGGACTAAAAATTATCTGAAATTAGGAAATTTAGAAGCTATTGGAGCGCGGACTAGCGTCTTTGGGATGCAGACTAATCTTTGCTCACTCTCTTACAGCGAAGATCAAAAGAGTCGAATCGATGCTGCGAAACTCGCTTTGGTGACGATATTTCGCAGCTGGCCAGGTAATGTGGTGAATTGTTCTTAACATTCTTAGAAGCATCCAGTCGTTGTCAACGGTCTTTGAGCTTTTTCCGATGCTGCCCAAGTCCTGGTCTTCTTTTGAGAACTAATTTTCGCTAAAAGTTATGCAGTTCTGACAGTGGACGATCTTATTACAGGTATTATATGTATGTGTGATGCCGAAGGCAATGGACTGGATTCGCTGATGGGAGTTTTTAGACTGCCGAATGCGGATATACGGGTAATTAGCTAGTTCCTTTAAAGTGATCGTTGTATTGGCACAATTTATGCTATTATTGCAAATTGGCTTTCATTTTATGTTTCAAGTTAATTGCATAATAACTCTTTCAACTTCATTGTGCCATTTTATTTCTGATGAATATTTATAATCTTTCATATCATGCAAATGAAAGTAAACAAGTGGATAAGAGAAGAACTGCTGTTTGTGCCATCGATTTTTCTGAAGCAGATAAAATGATGATTGTGAAGCTGATAAAATGATGATTGTGAAGCTGATAAAATGATGATTGTGAAGCTGATAAAATGATGATTGTGAAGCTGATAAAATTATGATTGTGAAGCAGATTAATTGATGATTGTGAATCAGATAAAATGATGATTGTGAAGCTGATAATAATAAAGAGTAAACTGTACCTAAAACTAAGCTGGATTTAAACTCAAACTAATAACAGCTGTTATAAACGTTTGTCACAAAATTTCTGTCTTAATTAGTTTTCTTCTAATGTTTGAATTATCTGTTTTTTAACTCTGCTTCAGTTTGAGTTAAGAGCTGTGCAGCAGGTTGAGCACATGCAAAATAGTTTTTCTTCCTGGACGCTTATCTGTGTTTATTCTCGCACCCATCAAATTCTCCGTCATTCATTTGACCTTCACGTGTGCTGATTTTTCATTTGATTGTTTTGTTGAATGACAATCCTGTTTTATTTCTCAGGCTGGAATCATCGAGACTTTGTTTGAAGTATTTTGTCTAAGGATGCCAGTTCTCACTGTTGACTTCTACGAAGCATTGAACAGTTGTGGTAAAAAATACATTTTGCTCTTTGTCTGAATGATTTTTCACCGTACTTTGCAGGCGCGATCTTCACTGTTGATGCTGTCAAAACGCGTCTACTTGCAGCACGTAAAACATGACCCAATGAACTGTACATAATCATTCAATTGTTTTCGTGATCAATTGTTTTTCCACGAATGTATTGATTGAAGCACCCAGTGATCGTCTGCTCGTCTGCTTCACGTCTGATTCCATTCCTGTCGTATTTGATATGAAAGAATGCAGTGACATTGATCATCAGTTTTTAACATCACTGAGAAGAACTACATAGCATTCATGATTCCATCCTTAAGAGGCAACCAGAGACAGGCTCCATAACTGTCCTGAATAGGGGGATTTATGGGGTGGTTCCCGGTACCTTCATCGCCAACGGGAGCTATTACTGGGAACCGTACAGGATTCGAACTCTTAACCATTGTATTATCAGAAGCATTGTGTCCTCGCATATTTTTATGCTTTCATATTGGTAGGCAAATTTGTCTGTTTTGTAAAAAAATGTTGTTAACCAAGCACCTCTATGTTTAATTTGTTACTTTTTCTCAGATTCATCGCACATGCAGTATTCTTGGAAGCTGAGCGAGGGGTTTGTTGTTGAAGAGGCTTTGTCGTTGCTCAAACATAGAGCATCCGGAAACCGGTTTGTGTTTGCGAATCATGTGACCTTGTTTCGTCCCAGTTCACGTCGAACCAGTTTTTGTATCGAAATTATGAAATGAATTTTTCTAAGTGGCCTAATTCTGGCATCAGCCGAGCCTTTCGTTTGCATCAGAAAGCAGAAGTTATTTACCATTGTGGAATGCCACACCTAGCATCACCTCCCTTGCGATTTACCAGACAGGTCAGATTGCCGAAACTGTGTTACACATACACTCATATACTGAGTTGGCGAGGACCGTATAGAACCCGACTCCTCGGTATTCCTAGACGATTGCGCTACGGCTTGAGAAAGATACAGAGTTGTTGATGCTGGTAGTCGGATTCACTTCAGTAAAGGATAGATTCTACTTGAAGTCAAGCAGTGATTTTGTGGTAACGCTTCTTTGAATCACGCTCTATTTCTCACTATTCTTGAACCATGCATTTTGCCAATTCTTTTAAACATCTTTCAGGACGAACCTTGTTCAAAGCTATGTAGCCCTTGTGTTGAATGCATTTATTGATGCTGATTTGCTTGAGGTACGTGGTGTCTGATTGATACGTACTTTTCAAAGCTGCAACAATTTATCAGTCGTGTTCTTTTCCCTGAGAGCATGAAGCTGATGTTGATAAAGTCTCTCTGCCACAATAGAGCTTTCTTTGTGTTTTTGTCATGCGTTATGTTAGAATTGCTTGGTGGAGAAACAGAATCTCCCCGTATTTAATTCAGTCAATGTTTAATTAGATCTACTTTGAGATATTTTCCCCTCTGAAAGAATCCCTGAGAAAGTGTGGTTTGTGTTTCATAATTGTCTCAGAGAATTGCTTGCTAATTAAGCGTCTGTTTCTTGTAGAGTCTTGTTGAGGTTATAACTACAAGCAGTGACAGTCTATCAATCAGAGCAACTATACTTCTGGGGGAACTTTTACATATGGTAACAAGGAGTTTGTTCAATTACTTTGTGGGCTCAAAAATGTTCCTGTTTCCATTACGCTAGCCTCCAAAATGTACCATCCGCTATTTTTGCATAATTTTGCGATCCAAAGAAGTGAGCTTTGACATAATCCTATTCACCAATGTAGCAAAGGAAGAGAGGAATACTTTTTATGAAGACTTATGATTGAGTTTCATACTCGAAACGAGAACTAGAGAGCACTTTGCAAGATAGATGCCATCGCAAGCTACGGAAATGTGAGTTAATTGGACCAGTTCCTTTCCTCGCCGCACTTTGCTCCTAGCCCTCTGTCAGTTACCCATTTACTGCTATAGAAACAGACCAGAGGGCACCCAGAAACGAAACACAATGAGGGGATTAAAACCTTAACGCTCAGTAGAAGAGTAGTAGAGTAGGGACGCGCGCCCTGGCCACTTGGTCAACAACACCTTTTTAAGGAATATAAGACAAAGTCAATTTATTAAGCGACCCCCCCCCCCCCCACACCTCCTACTGCCACTTGATATTTGTACATCATTGTTTGATCACACAGTTTCAAGCACCACTTTTCACAATAGAATAGTGTGTTTGACGTTGCTTTCATCGTTTGCACTGTGTCGTTATTTAGGCCAATACCATGCTACCCCCTGAATGCAGCGGAAGTTGCAGCGGACACACACATTGCTTGCCAACTTTAATGTCACTCGCCACAAATCTTGAAGTCTCGTCATCGAAAAGAGGGTATGGCTTCTCTTATATCATACAAGTCTGAGGATGTTTTTCATCAAAAAGAATTTTTCTACCTTCAAGGATTATTATTTTAATTTATGTTGTCAGATAATTGTAGATTCGTTTGAATTGTCGTTTAGCAAAGCAAGTGCCGCGGTTGGTTATCTGGATCAAATACATCAAGTCAAGAAACGTGGCATGGTACCGTGCAGCCTTTTTTTGGAGCAAATTCTCTCACAGGTTTGTACATGGTGTTAATCGTGGCCTTGAACGTACTTCCGCCAATCGCAGTCTTCATCATAAAGAATGAATTATAATACAGTGGCATTTTTATACAGCGACCACCTTTGAGACCAACGTTATTGACTGTAACAGATAGATTTCAGTTTCATATTTGTTGTCTTTATGGAAAGCTGCCGAGACTCAGCTATACGTGTCCGTGGTATATTTATACCTAGCCATTTGCCATTTTTACGTCTAATGTGACTCTGTTTTTGCATTGACAATTCGCAGATTTTTCGGTTAGTGGACAGAGTCTGACCCCTAGCTCAACGTTTACTTAGCTTGAAGTGAGTTTCTCGCAAATGGTGATTCCATGCTTAGGTATCACAAAGCATTTTTACATTGGAAAGAGAGACCAGGAAACTGTCTCACAAACATCACTTCTAAGTACCCTCAAATCTAACTTAGATTTTACTATTTATCGGAATCACTAGCTCCGGCCATGTCAAAAGAAAGGACCAGTACGCTTGTTCATAAACATATGTTTTTGCGATGTAAAGCTACCTTTCTGATTCATGAATCATATAAATCTTGAAATTACGACACATTGAGAGGTAGGACCAGTACACTATTCCGTACAGGGCTTCTCGATGTCTCAAAGCCTACCCCCAGATGCCCGTTAGAGCACAAAGATGTTTGTTTTTGGTTCATTCGCAGGCAACTAATCGTCAAGGCAAGTTCTCAAAGAGCACCAAAGACAAAACAGAGCAAAACATATTGAGGGTAAGACATATGGCTCTGCTCAAATATTTTTCGCTTGTCTTGTAGACAAATGGTCGAGTTGAGATTGCTGATTGAAGTCCCATTTCATGCATAACCTTTTCTACTACAGGACAGCGAAGACATACTCTCTGCTATCAAAGAATCGCAAGTACTTGTTGCCAACGACTTTCTTCTAGACTGCGACTGGGACCTCATCAGTGCCGCTCTGGACGTATGCATTTTCTTTGTTTTCAAATTCTTTCGCTTTGGTGAGCGAGATTCTTCGACTTTCTTCGTGTTTGCTTTGATTTGTAAATAGCGTGGTGCCATAGTGTAATGGTTAACTGTGCCAAATCATAACATAGAGGAGCTGTGCTCAAGTCCTGCATGATTCTCAGTAGGAAACACTTTAAATGAGGAAGGCAGCAGGAAACATGTCATCGAAACCAACCAGGAACAACTAGTAGCTCTGCCTCCGATTTCTGCAAAGCACAAAATTGTCGAGTTTTCCAAGCATTTTTTATTAGGCCTTCCTTGGATCATGAAGTATTTTTAGTGTGTTTTTTCGAACACTTGCTTTCTGCTGCTAATAAAACAACTTCTTGTTGATGAGAGAAAAGTACCCGCATTTGTATGAGTCTCAATTCGCCTGGAACGGCTGAAGTAAAAGCTTATTTCATTTCTAATTGGTTCATCTTATTGTGCTGGACAGCCCCGTCCAATTGTTTCGTCTCATCAGTTTTATCAGGCCGGGTGTCCCGTTGCGCTGAACTCTGAAAGTCTCTGATGACAGTGCTATTTAGAAATGCTGTATATTAAATCATTTATTTTCAGACACCTAAGCTTTCAATAAAGCGACAAGAAGATCCTACTCACATGAAGTAAGTTAACCTCTATGGTTGTCGCCAAGATCGCATTAAGCAAAATATTCTAAACTCGCTGATAAATGTTATTGCCCAAAATATTTATCGCTGATATACTCTGTAATATTGATGCGTTTACAGGGGTGAAAAATTCCACCAAACGTCTACCGATGGTTGCTTGTGCCCTCACCTAAGTTGAGATTTGTCATTTTTGCTGTCCGTGAAGAAACTCGGAGCCCTACCTTAGGGTCCTGCCACGCTTAATATCGATTCTATGCATTTTCGTATAAATATTTATTGTCATTGTGTATTATTTCTTATCATTGTTCATTATTTCTTATCATTAATCATTATTTATTATCATTGTTCATTCTTTCTTATCATTGTTCATTCTTTCTTATCATTGTTCATTATTTCTTATCATTGTTCGTAATTTTTTATCATTGTTCATTATTTCTTATAATTGTTCGTTATTTCTTATCATTGTTCGTAATTTCTTATCATGGTTCATTATTTCTTATAATTGTTCGTTATTTCTTATCATTGTTCGTTATTTCTTATCATTTTACATCATTTCTTATCATTGTTTATTATTTCTTATCATTGTTCATTATTTCTTATCATTGTTCATTATTTCTTCTCATTGTTCATTATTGGCCATTTTTCTTGCCGTTTAGCATAGTAAAGTTGCAATGTAACTGAAGGCGATAGTGTTAGATGGCGAAAGCCAAATAACATTGCCCTAGTGCTATTTCATGTCTGCAACGCCTTTCTTCTTTGTAGCCTTTGTTTCTATCCATTATCTTTTTAGATTCGTTCGGAGATTGCTTGAATTTTACAAACCTTCCAACAAGCAATACTGCCTGGTAGAAGTTAGAAATCAGAACGCCAGAAAATTCTCCGAGATCGGGTTACAATTGATTGATTTCTTTCTCCGGAGAGAAGAGGTCAGAGGTCGATTATTCCATTGAAGCATCTAAATTGCTTTTATCATCTTCAACGTTCTTCCTTCCTTGTTATTACATAATTCTTGATTTAACTCCGTTTCTTCTGATTTCGTTCCTCTCTTTCTCTTCTTTCGCTTCCGTCGTATTTCCTTTGAGTTGTGAAACTCTTTAACAAGCCTTTATGGCCTCGTAGCAACCCGTTTTCAGGACGAAATTTTTTTTTGCATTTTTAAATCTTTAGCAACCAGATGGGGAGCGTCTACTGCTTGAGCTGGTGCAAGAAATTAGCGATGCATTAACAGAGGTATGCGCCTTGTTTTTTTTTCATTTTGCGTCTCTCTGTTGCTTCATCAAAGGAACTATTCCATTGATATGAATACCCGTAAGTAACAATCTGAAAAAGAACTTGTTTCCCACATTTGAAATGAGTCTTAGCGAAGGTAGCATTCGTACGGTGTTAATTCATTGGGTTCATGAATCATGGTAGATTAAGGCTACGTTTCCACAGGACCGGTTTCATTTGGAACCGTTAAAATTATGGGTACGATTATGGCTTGCGCTTCCACGGGACCGGTCAGAACGGTTCCATTTTGGGTCCAGTTAGCGGTTCTAAATGAGTCCACTTATGAAGAAGGTATAGTTTGGAACCCGTACCGTGGAAACGGGTGGAACGGTTCCAAATCGATACGGATAGGAAACGAGGCAATAAGTTGTTTTCAAGGAGAGACCACAGGACATATTTGGCGCCAACTCGAAACTTGGACTTCTTTCGAGACGAAACGAAACCTAACCTGAGCTGCGATGAACTCACGAATACGTTTATTTTCAATTTTTGGCATTTATCAATCTTGATAAACCGTCTCTTTTGCCTTCTTCAGCTTAATATGTACTTGCAAATGCTGCAGCCAAGTCTTCTTATTTTGCTCGAATTGTCTGCCAGTCTTTCCCTACTGCTAATTTCGCGGTCTTGTATTCAAGTGCTACTTTTAGAAGAAGAGCAGTCTCTTCTTCCGTCAAACTGGGAACTTTTTCTGCCATATTCACACTTGAGTCTTTTCTTTGCACTTTTTGGCGCGTATTTTCATTTCAGCCTCTTTTTGATCGGTTTCATTCCGAGGTCTCTCCACCGGTAAGTGGGCCTGCAAGCACACGTCACCTGCACAGCTTCGCTTGTGAATGGAACCGGTCCGGTGGAAACTTAAGCCCTATCCGTACCTAAATGGCACGGTTCCATATGGAACGGTTCCAAACGGTCCCGTGGAAACGTAGCCTAAGAGCCAGGATGGCTCAATGGTACATTCTTGCGCATTGATTGATCTGATGGTTAGTAGTTCGAGTCCACCCTCAGCTAGACTTTCACTTAGAGTGAGGAGAGTCACCAGCTCTCTGTAATGCTAGGCTTATGAATCACGAGGTGTGGTCACATCGAGAGGAAGGACCTGGACACTGCTCGATAAGCAAAAAGCTTCTCAGTGCGCAACTTTCTACCTCGGACATCTAGGTAGAATCATGTGTATGCAAAAAATATTAAAATACAACAGATGTATTTGAATCTCAAAAGATCAGAAGGATTGTGACAAGCTGAAGACTGAAACCATTGAATGAAAATCTGTTCTATTAATGGAGGCATAAAAAAATGATCCGAATATAGCTGAACTCAAACCTTGCTGAGAAGATCAATTCTTCCGTAAATAAATAAATATGCCGATTGACGAAAGGCCGAAACGACAAATATTACATCGCCGAAGTTAATGGTGCGACTGTTAATAGACCTAATCCTATATCAGAGTCCTTGAGTGAATGTTTCTGCAACGTCATAGGAGAGCAACTCAGCAAAGATTTCCCTTCAAAGTAAATTCATTCTCAAGTAATCAGACTCTTGCACCTAACAGTTCATTGACGTTTTCTCCCGTCACTTAAGACCATCTCAGCAAAGCTATATCAAATTCAAATCTTCTCAAGAGTTTGCTAGAGCACATGTTTAGTTTATTTTTAGATTTTGCCCATTCTAGCAAACGGGCTAAGCCATATGTTTGGTTTGTGTATTTTTCTAGGGCAATCCCCGTACAGCTGGAAAGTTTTTAGGGTTGCACTTACCTATCAGGATTTTCCATCGAGTGAAAGCTGCAATTACAGGCCGATTTCGGATTTACAAGTTGTGTCTCGACTGAGAACTTTGATTCCAAAACAGATACTCTTGAAATGTTTTTTCTATTGAAGCAAAAAAAGTTAAATCATTTTTGCCTTTCAATGCTAGATTGAAATACTGAAGAATCATTGCTACTACCACATGAAACAGTTTTCAGTAAAGCATATTTTGTTTTTGTTCCTTTGTATATCTAACATTAGTTTGTTTTACTTTTCATGTGATTAGGTTTTAAAAGTGCAATTTTATAAAGCGATTTTATTGAACGCTCTACCCTGTATAAGAATTTAAAGTCAAATCCATCAAGTCAATCCATCAATTGATATGCATGCGATGTCTCAAGGCGTTACCAGGTGTATCTCTTGTTGTGCATAACACGTGTTATATTCTCACCACTCGTTCATCTCCTTTGTCTTAGGCCACATCGACCGGCCAGATGTTAAATGTTTTTTCTACGAGCAGCATTAGCGACACGCTTGCTCGAGATTATTTCCTGTTCATTGGGCGACTTTCTTCCACCCATTTGGGAATAAGATGCCTTGAAAAGACTTCAGGAGTTTTTCAACAGTAAGTGATCGTGATCTTGCTCGAATTTTGTGCTGATTAGGTGTTTTTCGTAGTTCATTCTGAATGACGTTAATTCTGTTACGAAATTAGCGACCTCTTGAAGCTGACCAGTAGTAAGCGTGTGGCATGCTACGTTCCATCCCAGGTGCTCATCTTTTAATTCAGTTGCAATGATAGACTTAAATAGCATTCATTTGAATGAGTTATTATTCCTGTCTCTAGCTTGCTCGAAATTTGTAGCATGAATGCACGGGAGAACATGTTGAAGCTGATACTTGCCAGCTTCGACTATGGAAAAGACGGCATTGCCCGTGTGATACTCGCAAAGGCGTTAACAGCCTCACCATTGGTATGTTTGATTTTAGTGTTAACAGTTCCTTGTCCAATACAACCACATCTAATCATAGCTGAGAATGTAAATTGGTTGCTTGCGCCTGTGACACACAGCCCCTGCATATCCATGCACGCATCACACTCACCAAAGCTTACCTCTATCCACGCAGATATCCATCTTCACTGCTAAATGCACGTACACACGTGTATGCAAGCCAGTTTAAATATGCACGCACACGCATATGTGCACACGCATGCGGACACGTATCTTAACACCAATGCTTGTATACATTTTAATGATATGCAAACGAATATGATGGCAAGGGTCTGTTTCTAGTCTCACACACGCTGATTCACTTGAGAACGTAGTAATAGCATCTGCTTGAACATTACCTCCACGCTGTTCTTTTCTTTATTGCTTCCGTTTTTTTAGATTTCAAGGCTATATGCCACCAAATTCTTGAGAGTTTTACTCAGAGCCAAAACTCAGTATTTTAGCAATTGGGGTATGGAGTTACTGACTAACCAAGTAAGTAAGAATTTAATGGTTATTACCAGTGATTTTATTTCAAATTAGGCTGTTATGCTCTTCCTTACTTTTAGATGGAGGCCAATCGTGTCGTTTCTGGTTAGAAACATCCAAAAAGTTCTTCACAAGTTCTTCGTGCACATTGATTTTAAGCCAAGACAGAGATTATTTTGTCTTTTGCGTAATCTCTCGTGCATGCCTACAATTTCCAGTTCCAGCATAGTCAAGCCTCGAATTGAAATGTCTGGTCTCGTTCAACTTTATGGGGCCGTCACTTAGCCTCTGACATTGTGGTTGAATGAAATTTGTGCACAAGGGCTTTTGGCTTAATGAGAGTAAGACAAACTCTGTCCTGATCAGTTTTTGTTCTAAATATTTTCATTCGTTTCTTAGCTGTACGACCAAGACAATGCAGTGGTGGCAGAAGCCATAGATGTATTGCAAGAGGCATGTGAAGACGAAGTAAGCCCCGTCTTCCATTCTGAAAACTTAGAATGTATTTGACACTGAGATATTCATTTAGTGTTTGATTTGCACTGACCGCGGTAAACCCATCGACAACGAAAATAGAACTTAAGTCAAATATGTCTAATGCGAACTCATTTAATTCGAAATTTTACTAATTCGAACAATATTTTCAGGTCCCTTGAAAATCTCCTAAGAAAAAAGCTCTATAATTCGAATCTCTGTAATTCGAACTTCTTGTAAATCAAACATTTTTATGATCCCTCCAAGAATTCAAATTAGACAGATTCAACTTTATAAGCAAGAGGGGGTATGGCATTTTAGTTTTGCATCCAACTGGAATTAGTGATAGAAACGTGTATTTGACACTCTGGTTTGTGGGACGTTTTTGAAATTTGAGAATTTCCCGTTTGTAAGCATAGCTCTCTTCTTCATAGGCCAATCTTCAAAGACTTATTGAGATTCGTCCTGCTTTGTTGCACCTTGGGGAAAAAGGCGTCATCCTCTTGGTCCGGTAAGTACTGTTCTTTCTTTATCCTTTTGGTGCGTACCATCTTATAGCTTTAACCCACTCAAGCGGATAAGGGTATATCTGCATCTGCATTTTGTTTGTCTAGCATCTGGGTCTTCGCCCATCCAGGTCTCCCTGTTTCTCCTCGCTAGAGGACAGTACTGGATTTGCACTTTATTCGCCTCCCCCCCCCTCCCCCCAAGTGGATGGTTCATCAAATTTTCAAGTACTATGTCTTTAGACATCAAAGATTTGAAGTGGGAGATAGCAAGGGTAGATTTGTTGCTGATCATAAAGTAATTAGCATGAATTAAGTGGATTCATTCAAAGTAAATATTTCAATGCACCTTCAACGAAGGAAAGAATATTTCTTGGGCCTTCTAGTCTTAATGTTCTTGGTATTCCTCTACGTCATTTGGTAGAGATGCAGATCTCCATACTTATGAGTTTGGAGGCAACGTGGCCTAAACAGGCTAGCTTTCTTACAAGCGGTCAAGCACTTGATAGAAGTTTTCATTTTCATTTCTCCAGGTACCTCTCAGTTTCTCGTGGCTTCACATACCTCTCAGAAGTAGACTACGTAGGACCACTGCTATCTGCATGGAAAAATGTGAGTCGTGCTCATTCATATGCTTTCACCAGGCTTCTACAGGGAGCGCTTTGATAAGTCATTCAGGGGCTGCTAAAATTTACTGATCTTGCTAGAATTGGCCTAATGTCTTATGACCCATTCATTTTTGGACATCTCTACCTATTGCCTTCGCACCAGGTTTGATTTAAAACTGATCTGATTCATACAGATCTGCATAAGCTTCAATCTTTTGCCTATGTGATAAAATTTTGCCTTTGAAAATAACTATTGGCTTTGTGGTACCTTTCTTTGTTGTATTTACATTCCCAATGAGATATTTTAGTAGCTTTGACTGTGATTATTGATTGAATGATTACACATGGAGCCAATATCGAGAGGTTCCAAACATTATTTCCATCGGCAATCGTTTGAGTAAATGAATTCCAACGACCTCTAAGCGCTTCTTATCCGTAAGGACCATACCTTTATATCTCTTTTTACGCGGCAAGATTTTCACTATGACAAGATTATGTTTCCGTCCTTTTTTGCAATGCTTAACTTTTGTATGATAGAAATCCCTTTGTAACCAGGCTCGTAGCCAGCGTGAATTTGCAAGGGGGGCAGAGCCAATATATATATATATATGTTTATATATATAATTCCTATGTCAAAGAACTAAGGATTCCAAGCAAGTAATAAACAAGATCACAATTATTAACTTTCAAAACAAATCAGGATGTTTGATAAACAAAAGAATGATTACGAACAATGCGATTTTTTCACGAGAGAATAATGAAACAAACGGAGAAGTTAATTCTCAAGGTTCCTTGGCTATGAGCTCTATTCATTAAGTAATTTATAGAATGCTATATCTTCCAGGGGGATCTTGCTTTCGCATGAAAGATTCGCGAGGTCACATTCGAGATTCACAGGCTAGCCAATGTGCTAAGGCCTAGCACTTGATAGCAACAATACTTCAAAACAGGGGTTGAAGAACGAAATTTAACACAAACTACACCAATGGAGTTGACAGAACGAAAACTCTGCCACTGGCTATAACTTTGAATAAACAATTCATTTCTGCTGTGGGGCACAGAGTCCGATTTCACAAGACCATGCCCCCCCTTGGCTACGGGCCTGTGTTTAGCTGGAAAGTTTAAACCAGATTTATGCGAGTAAGAGTGACAAAATTGTGCCTGGTCGTTAAGATTCTTGCTCTGCTGATGGAGTCCACATTCTTTTAGACCTACAATTTGGCATATGTTCATTGGATAGAAAATGAACTTGGTGAAGCACTAACTTTGTTCCAGCGACACGCAGATAATGACAACTATATTCGCAGATCTAGTAGTGAGAGGTACCTTAAAATATTATACCCTTTGTATCTGTAATATTCGTTTAAGATCCTTGATGCATTAAAGCGTAACAGCTATTCAAGGGAGATAGATTTTAGCATCGTCTCTTTTCTTTACACTTTTTAGACGACAGAGACTTATTCGTAAATGATTAATAATTAATAATCAATAATTAGTGATGAATCCAAATTCTCAAGGAGCTTTTCTCTTGTTTTCTTTTTCCTATAATAATAATAATCATATTTGAATTTGTCAGGAATAACCTATCAGCATGTCAAGCATGCTGTTATCTTTAGGGTCCCAGTTGTCCTTCCGTCTTCATATGGACGCATCTTATGCTCACCTGAATGCACATTCAGGACCTTTCTGTTTCCTTTATTCTATCTATTAGTTGATCTTCTTTCCTAGTAGCTTTTCATTTCTGGCAAAGATATCTTGATTCTATATGAAAGCTGCAAGTGTCCGCCAAAAGTGTCCTTTAACTCAGACAGTTCAAATTACGTCTCTGCTGCGTCTCTTGATAAATATGAGGCAAGGCAACTTGATGATCACAAATATTCACTATTTACGCTTCCGTTTTTTAGACTTTTGAACAAAGATGTGTTCGTTATACCACATCTCTACGGAGAATTATCACAACATAGAATGGGAATAACGATTATTCAAGAAAAGGTAAAATATTTCACAACATTTTTTCTGGCCAAATTTTAGAATGTTTTTTTCATTCATTTTTTCAACTTAAAACACGAGTACCGTGCATTTAGAAGCCTGGCTATTTGGGGGTAAGGATCTTTCCCATTTCGCAGTCAGATGCCGTTCCTGCCCCCCGCCCCAAATCTCCCCATTTATCTACTCTTGGTCTTAGAAACAATGCTTGTCTAGAAGTGTCCTGGTCCTTCTTTTTGATGAAATCAAACCTTCAATTTCTACGCGTGGAAGTGCAGAAAGGAAGCGATTATCTTCACTCATAGCTGAGGCTTACCTCGAAATGATGATCGAATTACTGCGCTATCCTTCCATCTTCTTAGAATTTTGCATCAGTGTTCGAAATTGATCTCGTAAATTTTCTCAACGGAAGCATTTTTCTCGTGGTAGAAGTAAAGGTTTTCTTTCTCTGCAGTTATGTTCTTTGGCATTTGAATCAAACGTTTGATAGCAATTTTTATTTTTCTGTATCCGGATATGTATACTTAACAGTGTCCTTGATTCATTTCAAAGGGTTTCTTGAAAGATTCTGTCAATACAATTTTGGATCGAGCACTCGAAACTCCTAAAGATATACACAATATGAAAGCAGCACTCTGGGCTTTGGTATGCATAGACATTCGTGAATCTAATGCTATTGATTTTGAGTAAAGAAGTAGCCAAATCGCTAAGCGTTTGAAAACCGACGCTGGTATACTTATTTGGAGTGTGCTTCGTTGCATAAAGCCGACTCATGGCTTTAATGGGTGCATAGAAGACAACGCAATGGCTGGTGGAATCATAATGGATAATGCAAATGACTTTAAACAGATGCTTCACTTGGCTCCAATCTTTTTACTGCAGTTGATGGTATATGGAAAGCCGTCCAACTTCAGTCAGCTATCATTTAGTTGATTCTTACGATTTAGTCGATTCTTACTCCAGAGAGTTGGCACCTTTTCTCCTTCCTGATAAAGACACCATTCCCGCAGGGATCCCAAGAAAAGTAAGAGGAAGCATAGAACCCAATACATGGACATGTCATGAAAAGAGCGTGGATGAACCCTCTCTTTTTGTTTAGTCCACTGTACTAGCTCATCTCCACGCAAATTACAAAACTCTCATCAGAGGTGAGATCATCGCACATTTGTTGGTTTACTGTTCCCCCTGTTCATTCCTATGCACAATCTGTTTTCACTCCAGGGTCATATTGGCTCAACGAATTGGGGCATCGCTTTGATTAGCCCAATGCCAAGAATAATGACTCCAAACGATGGAACTTTCCTTGATGATGATGACAGCGTGCTGGAAGATGAAGATATTGACATCATTAAGGACATTGTCCATCTTGCACAAGAATGTGAAGTTTTAACTATACGGGGGTAAGATCAATTATCAGTGTAACAGTTTCATCTAAATAGTTTGTATGAGATGAGTTTTCTCCTTGCCGTTACTTGTGCCCCGCTTGGCTTTGTTTTGGCATGTTCGTTTTATTCATGTATTTGATTCGCAACGTTTCATTATGGCGCATCGGACTTTCTCGTAAATGCGTGTAGTGGTCTGAAGTGAGAAAATGTTATTCTTTCACTCGTTAGCTTTGCTTTGCTCTACGTATTTAGTTTTCTTTAATTTACTTGTTGTTGATTACAATTCCTTGTAATTCCTTTTTAGTTGAAGTGGAAATTCTTACGTCTTATGTTTATGTCTGCCTATCCAGCAGTAAAAAAGTGTACCTTGCATAGCGCTGGCGTAAAGGAAGGAACCATCCAACCATCCCCAAATAACCTGTCTCTCAGAACGACGCCTCTCTGAAAATGTACATACGATTAACATATCTTCAATGGGTCCTAACATCTTAGACCATCAGGCAAAGAAAGCGAAATGTTTCATTGAAAAAGCCCTTTCAGCATTTTGCCATATAAGCGTGGTTTTTATGTGAGGATTTTTGTCGTTTCAGAACATGCTTCTATGTCCTCGGTCTGATTGCAAAAACTTCTCAGGGAGCAGATCGACTAGAAGGTCTTGGCTGGGAATGTGTTCGGCACCGGGGTGCTGAAACATGGCCGATTATCGAGCAAGAAGTCGCCTACTTGGCCGACGATTATATGAGTGACGAAGAATTACAGCGGAGTGAGTCGGGTGACGAGGCAGATGAAAATCAGAACGGTTCCAGTTCGGCAAACATCAATGAGCGGTTCGGTGGTGTCTATTTGGGAGACGAGGCTACTGATTTTTCGGAGCAGTATCATACCGAGGCTTTTGAGTACACGCGTATTACTCTTGGGGAAGAAAGCAAGAAAACCAAGGGGAAAAAACGAAGCCCGGACGATGAGAAATGTTCGGATTTAGATGAAAGGCGGATAGCGTCTGACTTTAAAACGCGGACGTTTAATGTTGATGACTCAGGAAATTTGACGGAGCAGTCAGTCAGCCTTATGAGCGGCTTAGAACGCCTCGTACATTCAGATGCAACTGCTGGTATATTTCTTGGTGAGGATGATACATCTATGCTGTCGAAAAACAACCTACGTAGCGAGTTAATGCAGACTTTATCGAACTTAGAAAAGCAACAGACCATTAAATCAAGTACTAGTAGCAGTGAGCCAAATCTCTCGCAAACTGTAAAAAGTTCTGCTAAAAAAGGCGTGGACAAAGCAGAAGTTAAAAAGGAAACCAAAAGTGTATACGGTGAAGGAGGAATTTACCTTGGGGAAGAGGAAGTTTCACAGCCAAGGAATGAGAGAGAGGAGCTTCTCTTTGGGAGCAAGTGGTTTGCTCCTAAACCGGAGGAGAAGGAAGCTGTTAACAAGGAGATGGTCACCGCTCAGAGACATGCAAGGTTCGAGCGAGTATTTTCAAGCGAACTGCAACTCGAGAATTTGCGGCCTATTCGAGAAGTTGATAGTAAGGAGAACATACCGGATCACTTAAAAAACCAAAAAGGGGAGACCGAGCCATCTGAGAATTTCATTGCACGGTCATCGGTAATTGAGATTCAGTGTCAGAATGGTCAAGATCGGAACGGAATCGAAAAGGACTCATTTTCAATGCAACCAGAATCATTTACGAGTCAATTTAGTAGTCTGCCAAGTGAGAATAGCTCAACCCGACAAAGTCCGACCGATTTTCGTCGTAGTGAAAGCATCGAAATAGACGGCAGCGTTGACCAACGAGCTAGAAGTCTGAGTCTGCCAGCTAGAAAAGATTCAATCACAAGTGTGTCTGGCTCACGAAGTGCAAGTTTCTCAGGCGTAGGTCAGAACCTTCCTTCTTTGCTCCATGGTCGCTCAGAGAGTGATCCGGGAATGAGCGGAGATTCACGTACGGACAGTTTTAGTAGTCAAGACAGCGGGAAAAGTCGTCTTACGACTTCCAGAGGAAATATGGGAAGAAGATTAAAAGAAATGAGTGGAAGCAGTGACCGTCGGCTTATATTTCCAGAAACTATTTCGAAGCTTGGATTGAGAGACCGAAGCGATAGCGATGAGCGACGTTCAAAAAACTACTTTCTTGACGTTGGTAATGCGTCGCGTCGCGGGAGAAGACCGCGCGGCAATACTTTTACCTTGAGCGTTAGTCCAGCCTCGTTTAAGGTCGGCTCTGCTTCTAGTTACTGCGAGTCGCCAGTCGTTGCCTCTGCGAGGGATGGTCTCGGTTATGCAGCTTGGACGACGCTGAGAAAGCAAAGAACGTTTAGGAAAGAGATCGACTTGAAAATCAAGCAGTCAAGTGCCGTTAGTCCATATAGGCAAATCATGGATAGAAAAAATCATAGAAGAGGGTAAGTTTATTTGTACGTTGACATTTCGTTATTTAGAGTTTAATTTTGGTCAAAAAAGAGCGAAATCACTGAAGTCGGATAATCTGGGCACGAATTTCATAGCCTCGTTTCAGCCATTGTCGAATGCATCATACTCTTGGGATTGTCTGACGAGGATGCCTTTAGTTGGACAAAATTATGCATCTTCTCCTCTGTGCAATACCAAAGTCTCTTGCACGCAAGAAAGACTTAAAATGGTACACGTGCTTCCCTGCTTAGAATGCAGCTCTTCTATATGGGACTTAAAAGCACGGTTTTATCAGATGGCCAGCCCCCAACTTTAGCATTCGCTTTGCTTCCACAGCTGTTTGGCCCAATGGCTAGTGAAACGATGGGCGCAGTCTAACGATTGTGAAGGAGAGAATTTTAGAATACATTGCAAAATATATTCAAGCAGTTCAAATTGATGGCATATCCGGACACCACCTTGCATTCTAATCGATTGATTTTGCAGGGTGGTTTCAACAGCTTTGTCCATCAAGAGTAATTTAGTTGAAAGCATTTGACCGAATCAGCTTCAGCGAGAGCAATGATATTTGCCTTGGTTCATTGAAGATTAGATTTTTCAAAATCAGTGATCTGTCATATGATAATCTGTGAATTCATTCTATATTGCCCTTGTTTTCATGTAAATAGAAATATTATTATTATTTTTATTATTGTTAGTATGTTGGTGTGTGGTTTTGCGTCCTTCCCATCAACACATTACTGAGGCACCATATTCTCGTACGAAAGAATACCAAATAGCTCATCCTTTAAAGTGCGTAATAACGGTATCTTTATTTCTGAGAAAACCATTATCAGTAATGATCTTGATTCAACAAAGTTTGCATTTTTGTACGTTAACATGTGACTTTTGCTTCTCAGATATGGCTCGGCTGATTTCCCAAGAATCAACCATCACAGTGTTCCAGGTTCACTGTCCCAGCTTCCTTATATCATGACTAGACGGCATTTTAGCAATACTACGTCGATAAGCAGCACTGGCAGCGATACGTTTACGCCAGCTACAGCCGCGGATGCATCCGTAAACACTGATGACTACGTTGGGCGTTGCATTCCAATGCGTCTTTACGAAATGCTACGGGTAATCTCTGCATACGTCATTTCTCCCGTTCGTTAAAAGAACTTTTGAATTTGTGAAAGTAAGCAGTCGCTTTGCCGCTACAAGTGACCGTTGCATTTATCATGGAAGCCATCCATCTTAATCCTCATCAATACCCTTGCATGCATAACATTATCATGGAAGCCATCCATCTTAATCCTCATCAATGCCCTTGCATGCATAACATTATCAGAGTCAGAGATCTGTCTGCGGTAGCTGTCACGTTTATCACTGCGGCCAATTCAAGCTTGCGTTTACATTGTGTTTTCTTTTCATCTAGGTATCGAAATTACGGTTTTGGTTGCACCTTATGTTTGCTAAGTAAAACTAACTAAGTGTGAATGTCATCTTTCGATCATTCTGTCTCAAGTTGCGGGTGCAGCTACGGTTGCGATTACCGTTACACCCAGTGCGCTTAGGAAACAAGGCCCGGCAATTAACGTACTATTCAGCAGATGGAAATTTCCAATAAGTTAAACACTGAATTTTATTATTTCCGTTTGTCTACGTTTGCAGCTTGGTCCTTACGAGTACGAAGGATCGTGGGCGGAACATTTCACGCAAGGAAACGAAGAAAGCACGGTATCTACGGAGGAGGATTTTCCCCATGTGGACAGTCGTTGCTTGCAATGTCTCTGCTTTTCTAAGAACGCCTCGAGACGATCAATGTCAAGAAAGTCTGCCAAAGAAAAGGAGGAGAGAAGGAATTCTAAAAGCTGCCGTGAGAGATCCGACATGGATTATCCGAAAAAGAAATTCTCTGCATCGTCTCTTCCTTTGATTGACCCAGATTCAGATGATCGACTTTTGGTTCACAAGGAATGTTTACGATTGATCGTTAATCTAAGCAGCTCTGTTGCATCTAAAGCGTCCCAGCAAGGACTTATCGCGTGAGTCATGTTTTGAACGAATGCTATATGTATATGCATCTATAGCAGTCAGCTATTAGTATTCTTTAAACTTCATGTGGATCATTGCTCAAGGTGGAATGCAATTTCAAGTCTCATTATTCTAGGTAGTTTGAATCGGCTAACCTTATAAAAAGGCATTTCAAGAAGTAACGAATGTAGAAAAGGGAAAAATGGATGATAAAATTTATACTTAGTTCTTTAAAATTCATGTAAGGAGAATATTGTTTTGTAAGCAATGGCCAACCTTGCTAGACAGATAGCTTGCAATTGGTCACTGAATGAATGAATGAATTAATTAATTAATGGTAGCTTTATCTTGATCCAAGCACAGCCATTTCAAGTCATATCCAAGTTACTGAAGTCTGCATTCTCTTAATATCTGATATTGTTTGAAGTGGTTTTAAATTCTTTTACGTTAAGATTGAAAGATCAGTATCCATGGGCATTTGAGGATTTGTGTGTATATTCCCAGATGATGGATCAACTAGGAACGTATACATTTCGACTGTCTATGAGGCGATTCATACAAGCCATGTTTGAAAATGTCAGCTATCATGCTGTAAGTGAATTTATCTTATTGTTAAAGTGTTTTCGTCAAATGAAAGCTACCATTGTCACCATCATAATCATCACCATGATCATCACCATTGCCGCCATCATCATTATCATCATCATCACCATCATCATCATCATCATCATCATCATCATCATCATCATCTTCTTCTCCTTCTTCTTCTTTTTTATCGCCTTGCGGCATAAGATTAAGTCAAGTCGAACCAAAACATTACAGCAAGCAGGCTTTTGACGGTTGGTGCCTGGCCATGTTCGCCACTGTGATCACTTTGTCACATTTATTACAGTTTTTCCTTTTTGTTCTTTGTATTCTTGCTGAACAATTTTCCGTCAAAGACACCTCTTCTTCACTGGCTTGACAAGATAGTCTGTGTCTTGCAAAGAGTGCTTTTGAAATCTATTTCATGCAATTCTTACATTCTTTCTTCCTATCTACTGTTCTTTCCCCCTCACATCTTTTGTAATGATTTTTTCATGCTACCCTTCTGCTTGAATTCGTCCCCGCAGTTAGGACATGTGAATACAGGTGCACTAGTAAGGTCTCTGTGCAACCGTTTTTGGTGGATTGTGAGTACAGCTCTCGTTCTAAATACTCTACTATATTCTTTATAGCAACATTTTGCATCAACACATCTCACTCATTGGCTTCTCCGATCAATCTTGTCTGTGCCCTCTCGTATAGTATATGTTTTCCCTTCCTGTCTCTCATACTCTTCCATGTGCAGTTGTCTCTTCTTTACTTTTGCCTTCCAGTCTACGCGATTTGATGTCAACCCTTCTATCATATTCCCTTCCATACCTGCCTCTTTTATTAGTCTCCTCCAGTATGGTATTATCATTCGGGTTTTCTTCTTTGATTTTCTTTTGCCTTCTAATTTTGTTAACCACCCTAGCAATGCCTTCTTTACTAAACTCTCATCAGGCAGTCTGAGGATATGTCCCATTCTGATAAGATGTGTGACCTCTATTTTTGTTCTTATTGGTGACACTTGTAGCTGGTTCCTAACGTCAGCCATATTAACTCCATATTCCTGTATTTGCCTCAATGGTTCACCTTTCCTGTCACTCCAAATATACCGGTACTTCTTGTCACAAAACCTTTGAAAGCTCTTGATTTCCCTTGCTAAGAATGGGTGCACTGCAACATTAAACAACATTGTGCCTTCAACACATGCCTCAAATACTTTGGCCTGTGTTATCTTTGACAGTTTGCACTTCAAAAATCTCTTCTTGATAGTTGCCCACACTTTACCAGCTCTTTGCGATCTCATTTTTGTGTCTTTTTCATGGCATAACCAGGTTCCTAGCATTCTTATATTTCCACTCTCTAGATCCCCAAAAATAACATGCTCCTCCTTTGATTTATTAGCTTGCTCTTCAAATTCTCCCATCACTTTTTCAATAATTTCTTCCCCATTGCTATTTCTTCACTACTTCCAATAATGGTCGTGTCATCTACAAAAGTGACAGGTCAAACTCTGTTTTCCTTGCTTCTGAGTTGATAGTATATTTCTTATGCACGGGTGGGAGGGAGTTTCCTGGCATATATGACCACCTTATTCCTACATCCAATCCCTTTTCATTGGCATTCTTTTTTCTCATTTCTGAAGCGACTCTCATTACTGCTTGGTGAAATATATTGAAAATGATTGGAGATGTTGGGCATCCTTCCCGTAGTCCTCTTTGTGGAAAGAAACTTGAGCTATCTTTGTTGTCCTCTTCCTTTATATTCTGTGAACTCGTATAGGTCCTGAAGCTTACTTATAACTGACCTTGGCATTTTGAATTTGTCCAAAATTGTCCACAGTATAGGTTTACTGACCCTTGGGTATCCTTTCTTCAAGTCTACGAGAAAAGCTTGTGGTTGTTCACTGCAATCTGTTGGTTGACCCTGTCCATCTAGTGCATTCTGTAACATGACTGAATCTTCCTGAATGCGTATGAATACTTGTGTGGCATCTGCAGTTGAGCGGCCTTTCCTGAATCCAGCTTGATTTTCATCAAGTAGATTAATCTCTCCTGCCCATATTCTTATCCTAGTGGATAATATTCTGCCGAGAACCCTACTTAACATCGGTAGCAAGCAGATCCCCCTATAATTATTTGGGTCACTTTTATCTCCTTTTTCAAATAGAGGGATTATGGCCCCCACTTTCAAAGATTCTTCCCATGTATTCGCTGGGGTATTCCACATAGTCTTGACCTTTAGCACCACTGCATCTTGTATCTCTTTGGAAGCCTTTTTAATATATCCTAGCCTTATTCCATCTTCTCCAGGTGCAGAATCTCTCATTTTTGCTATCTCTTTCCTTATCTCTTCACTTGTTGGTACCTGTAGAAAACCATGCTTTTCTACGAATATTCTTATCCTTCTTTGTTTGCTTTAGCTTTTTCTATTGGTTCAGTTTAATAACGTGTTTTGTTTTGACGCTATTGTTGGCTGGTTTTGTTCAGAGATTAGGGTTTATTTAGTGACGCTCGTGTAAATTTAGTTTTTTTTTTTTTATATAACGGTCATCGTGGAAGAAAGTCAAACAGCGTTGATTTTATTCTTCATTTCTTGAAACTTCAATTTAAGAAATTTTACAGTACCATTTCTAACTTTGTTTGCAGTTCTTTAACTTTGATCTCATTGATATCTGGGGCTCTAGCCTTATTCAACACATTTTCAATTTTGATGACATCAGTTTCATATCTGTTTTCTGTTATCTTCTCTAAATGTTCTTTAAACTTTTCTTCAGAGAACAGAAGCATATGCCTTGAGTTGTTGTACTCTCCATGTTTCTGCAGCTTTTTAAATAGGTCATACATCTCCCCCAACCTGCCTAATTTCCAAGCCTTCTCGCACTTGTCTGCTAAAACATTCCACCAGTCTTCTTCCCATATTTTACAGCAATCCTTGTATTTCTTCCTTTCATTACACAGTTCTTGTTTTACTCTGAGCAGTTCTGCATTTGCTTCTTCTGTGTTGGCTCTTCTCAAAAGGTTCTCCTACTAAATGCTTGTGCTATCTTTTCCTTCATTTCTTTTATTTCTACTTCATGTGCATTCATCCATGGATTTATATTTGAACTATTTTTACCACAAACTTGTTCAGCTGTTGTTAACATTATTTTTTGTACTTTTCCCAACTTAATTCCCGAGTTTCTTTCTCTATCACTCCCTTAGTTAGATCTCAATATTTTTCCTCGTTCCCTTTGACTCATAGTTTTTGCCAGCTTATGTTCTTCCTTGCTTTAGCCACATGTTCCCTCTTGTTCCCTCTTGTAATCCTTCTGATTATATTATTGTGCAAAGTCACACACACTGCATTATGATCTGAAAGGACGGTTTTTACGACTTTCATCTTTTTCACCAAAAATTTTCTATCTTGGAGATGAGTAATAAATCCATCTAACTCATACCATTTCTTAACACTGCTATTGTACCAAGTACCTCTCCTTTTAATAAAGTGAAAAGAGTTTATCCATGAAAGATCATTTTCTCTGAGCCATTGTACCAGTTCTTCTCCTTGGCCATTTGTATAATTGTATCCAAACTTCCCTACAGCATTACTATCATCTATCCTATTTCTCCCTATCTGTGCATTGAAGTCTCCACCAATAATCAGCGGCATACCTTTCTTTGTCGTTCTAATCACCCTTTCTGCTTCTTTTCTTAAATTGTCCATTTCTACCTGATAATTTTCACTGCCATTTACTGGTTGATAAATTACTGAGATTGATAATTCTTTGAGATAAAATGTTGTTATTCTGTTACCTGGGCTCCATGCTCTACTATTATTTTGCCATAAACTGTAAACATCCTTTGATATCAGTATTCCTATTTTATTTGAATATAAGAGGTATCTACCTTGTCCTTTGTGTCTGAAAAATCGAATGCCATCCGTATTGTTATTCATTTCTGATAGTAAAACAATTGGTCTATACACCTTTGGTCTATACACCACCTCACCATTTCACCAAATCTACTACCAAATATGTTTGCTCTATTTGCATTCCAAGTTGCTATCTTCATTGGGAGGCGTTGTGCTCTTTCCTTTCGCTTCGTAATCCTACTTCGTCTTTGCACCTCTGACCTTGGTCCTGGGTTCTTTTCTATGTCCTACTGTTGTTTCCACTTTATTTCTATATCCTTTTGTTTCTTGTTGTTGGTTTTGCAACTCAAGTTACTCGCCATGCATTAATTTATAGGGCCTAGTTGGTCGGCTGCTCCACTTAGGCCCCTTAAGAAAAACGGTGTCTGGAAAGGCAATGTGAGGTAACCACAAAAATAGACCTTTCTTCTGTTGCCGCTGGTTTTGGTCTTCTCTTTGATAAGATGAAACATCTTTTCCACTTGTCACTTATCGTGGAAGTCGAAGATCGTAGCCAAGCCATCATCATCATCATCATCAATAGCATCATCATCATCATCATCAATAGCATCATCTTCATCACCATTATTATTGTGAAAACGGCTAACAAGTGTCTGTTACCCAACATTTTTTCAATCTAAGTTTATCATCGGTCATTAATTTCCTTTGATAGGCGAGTGCTTTCTCAAAAAGTGGGGTGCGCCCCCTTGGGGGCACGAGGCTCCATCTGGGAGGCGCCTTTGTCCTCGGGGAACATGCTTTTTTATTTTCATAGTGTACATGTAACAATTGCATCGACAAATGATACTTTTTATATTCGTGCGGGGGGGGGGGCGTGTGAAGTTTTCTTCTTCCTAGGGGGCTTGACAGAAAATAATTGAGAAGCACTGGTGAAGGCCGACATGGCCGTCTCTGACATAACTTGCTAAGGAGAAAGCAAAAAAATTAAGGGAGCTTGTGTTTATCGACTATTCCTTTTCGCTGCAGATTTTCCACCAGGCTGATGTCATTTTGGGTCGCATTGCTGACAGATGATTGACGGGGGCCTATTTTTTGTGTTGAACTTTTTGTGTCGAACGTGCAATTTTTCATTTAGATTCACCAATTTTGCATTTTTGTCTTCATCTTCTTTAGTGCAAGTATTTACAATGGATTTTTTAATTTTAGCTGTACTTAAACGGGTTTTTAGCGACGGACATTTGTATGCGAATTGTAACGATGTTTAGCGACCTCATCTGCATCACGACCCAGCATAATGTCATCAGCATTAGAATTTATGTCGTAATCATTATAATCAACTTGAAAATCGTTGCAAGTGCCGTGACAATAAAACTCATCATAGCGACTTAATCAGAAGTCATCAAGAGCATTCTAATCAGTATCACCATAGGCAGAAATCATCAAGATCATCGTAGTTTTTTCATCACGATAAAAATTCATTACGATCAGTGCAAGTATAGCCCCACGATTATCCTAATTATTCTAGCATCCACGTTCATATCATTGTTACTGCAATCACCTTAATCATACAATCACATTTATCACCTTTGTGACAATCAGGAATTTTTGAGATTGTAGTTTCATTCAATCGCGTCATATTTTGCTGTGTTCATCGTAGAATGATGTCAGTCATTGATGGAACCTCTCTTTCCATAACCGACGTCAACTCGAATCAAATTTTTTTGTCAACTTCGGATTTTAGTCTGATTTCTAATTTCAATTAAAGGAAAGAGGCAATTTATTGAAATAAATGTCCATTGCGCCATTTTGTTAGCAGGTAACCATGGCAGTTTTTTCACATCAGATTCCTCTTCTCAGTCACTTCTATTTGATGTATTTTTATTGAGCCATTTTTAAAATCGTCTTCGTCCTTTCTACAAACTCAAAATGTTGTAAAGTTATTCTGAGACGTCGAGAAAATGTTTAGCGTAGTTTTGCTGACTCTTTTAAGATTTGTTTCGTCAGTTTCGCCTTTCTGTGTGTTTATCTTGCCAAATCAAGGGAACATTGCAAAGCTTGAGTGCCAATAATTACCAAGTAGGTCAGTATATTTGCTAATTCCCCCCCTTTAAAAATCGATTCTTCTATACTATTGTGGATGGGTGCAAGTGCCAAACAAATTTTACTTCTGAATGATTTATGCATAGATATTTGTGTTACTGTATACCTGTATGTATATATATATTTATATTAGACTTCAATCTACCTCTTTATACTCCTATATCAATAAAAATGAAGCCATAAAAGAATGCATAGGATATAGAACAAATAAAGAACCAGCAGCAAAAGTAGTTTCCGCCCTCCTGCATCATATATTTACACTAAATGACTTCAATTTTAATGGATGGATGACATTTTCTCCTAATAAGTTGACGGGTTATGGGAACAATAGTCCTTATCAAGCCACCATTAATGTGGGAAGATTTGAAGCACAATATGGTCTATATACCCTGAAATTAACAATGATTGTCTCTTACAACGGATCTATTGATGGCATCTTCCTGGTATACACAGGAGAAGATGCAAGACTGCAGGAATGCTTGACAAAAATCAACACAAAGCAGGGTTCTATTGAATTTGAAGATAAAGGAATCACCCTGAGAGAAGATACGTTAAAATTCACCAATGGTAAAGATGGAACCACCGCATTCCCTTCGTTATAAAATTTGATATGAGTCTTGAAACTAAAACCTGACCTCAAGGATATGATAGATCGCAACAACAACATTTTAAATGACAATTATCAAAGTGAAACAATGCAATCAGTCTATGCTGCAACTAGCTAACATCTAGCAATACCTTCACTATTCCAATACGTGTTAAAACTTACAAAGTTTGCCATAAAATCAAATGTAAGAGTAAAAATGCTATTTATTTTTTAGAATGCACACTAATCAAAGCAATATGTTGGAAAATCAGAACGGCTTTTCAGTCAAAAGAGTCAAAAAAAGACAACTATAGACATTATATTAAATCCACATGTTCTGACCAACCACTGCATGTCGAACACTGCCTTGCAAAGAAAAGTTCGGTTCCTCCATACACGCAATATTCAGAGTCATTTATCAAACAGACAAGACATAGATGAAATGACAATTATGCTGGAGTCCAATGGAGGCAACTAGATCCTACGCCTGAAAACCTTACATCCTAACTGGGATCCATCTAGATCCTTACATACATGCATCTCAAAAGCTCGGTTTCCTCGCCAGAGCCCGCGGGTTCTTCTCACCTTAGAACTATATCCAAGTCCCAAATCCGTCCTTTGGAGTACTGCTCTCACGTCTGGGGTGGTGCTCCAAAATCTACTCTCTGTCTTCTCGACTAAGTCCAGTCCAAAGTCATTCGTCTCATCAACAACCCTAACCTCACCAAATCTCTCCAACCTCTTTCCAATCGTCGATTAGTTGGATATCTTTTCCATCTTTTATAGATGCTTTCACGGGCATTGTTCTCAGGAGATCAGGGAGATCATTCCTGCTCCTCTGAGGGATGTCAGGAACACCAGAGGCTCAGCTCATTCACACCCTTTCCACGTTTCACTGCCTACTTCACGAAATCTATCTCACAAATCATCATTCATCCCAAGGACATGCAATTTATGGAACGTCTTGCCTTCCTCTTGCTTTCCTGAATCCTACAACTTGCCTTCTTTCAAATCTAAGATGAATAAACTTGACCTGATCTCTCTCTCATCTTAGCCTTTTGCTTTCTTTCTTCCTTTGTTGTGGCTTTGTATAGGCCACCATGGCTTTTCCTCAACATTACCTATTGAAGAAAAGCTTCCACGGTCTCGTTCTGATGATAGATACAATTACTGATCAACGATTTCAAGCAATTTCATATACTTCGGTTGAAGTAAAGAATGCTTTAAATGGTCCATTCGAAGCATTGGCCTTGCAGATTCCACCTTTGTTATGATCTATTCAAAGCCATGCCGGAAGGAATCCCTGTGGGGGATTCCCTGGTTGGAAATACCCAGGCTTTTAAGGGGCCTTCCGAATCGAACGATGAGGTACTTTATGAGCAAAAAATTACGAACAAGAGAATTTGAAAAGAAGACAAAGCATATATATATATATAAATATATATATATATATAAATATATATATATATAAATATATATATATATATAAATATATATATATATATATATATCAGATGTATCATGTATCATGGATCATATAAACATTTATTAATACACAGTAATATATCAATTAAAATAATTTGTACGTTTAACCCTTCCAACATCTAACATTTTTTAAATATCCTGCGTTCAATTTTTCAAAAGTAAAACTTCCTATTAAACTGGAATGGCTCTATTGCATCCTTTAATTCTACAAAAATCCTTTGATAAGTTTACTCCCTAAAATATGTCTTGTTCCAAATTCTAATTTAACAGCAAGAGACGACTTAAATTCTTTACGATTTCTAAGATAATATAAATAGATTCCCACTATTTTGCATATTTTTTGTTTGTAGCTTGGATTGTCGTTTTTCTCATAATGAAATAGTTTCCTTCTACTTTATAGATATTGTTGTTCTTTTTTTAACTTCTTTTATTATTTTCTTCAAATGCTCCTTCATGACACCACTCGTTAGTCTACGCGTCTACACGTCCATTTGAAGCTTTCCAATATATGAAATCAACTGATCAGCGCATACCATTACCTCCGTCGCCACTGCGTAATTTCGTACGGCATACACAATTTCTGTGGCTGAGCTTTGGTTTAGATACTCCTCGACGTCCACAGTCATCTTTTCCTCCAAATCGCCACTGTACAGTGATGAAGGCATCGTAGAATCGTTGAGTTTTATTCTCATTTCTGAAATCCAATGCAACGTATACATCAAATTGCCCACCAGCTCGTCCATCACTTTCATCACCTCCTTTTCAGCTTTCTGAGTCTCATGTAGGGCAGCTTCCAGAAAGTCCCTCAGCGTCAAAATGTTGTTCTGGTAGCTATGAAGCACGCAACATAGCCTTTCTTTGCTTGATTCTGCCTTGGACATCGCCTTTTGCAATGCTATTTCATCTGGGCGCAAGTTATCGAATATGATTGCCTCTACCTTACTCCCGGCACTGTATTTCTCGTCCAAAACTTCTTGCAAGTGGTGTGCACGCTTTGCGAAGTTTGCTGCATTCAGATCTAATTCGTGTACCATATCCATTGTGAATTGTTGAGTTTATAAATTTTGCGTCTTACTTTAGAAGTGTTTCCGTCCTAATGAGGCTGTGATGAAAAGTGGCTTTATTTATAGGCCATCTTCATTGAAGAAATTCTAAGAAGCGGGGAATTCCATTCTCGAAAGGGAGGCGTGGCGCATTACCGGGGTTTCATGTGTTCGAAACAGTTCAGTGAGTTTGATTGTGCAGATCGGTTCCAGGGTATCGTCCAGATGACATGAAAATGAAATCAGAACTTTCAGTAACAGTAAGTAATGCTGGTGTCCCGCTGGTTAGATATAATCGCTGGATACTCTGCACTGTGTACGTAATATCTCTTTATAGGTCAATGTACAATAACAGTAGATAGGTAGATACAACATTGACTGCCTAGCTTACTCGATTTACAGCGGTGCAGGCAGAAAATGTTGAACGGCACTGAAAGTTTTAAAGGATTCCCTTCATTATTAGGTGATTTCTTGCCGTTTTTATTGCAAACTGTCAAGGGCTCCAGTTCACAGTCTCTGATATCTTATCTGAGTCGAATAAGAACATATAACACAATGGAGTCACTATCATCACCAATGAGAGACAAAGTGGGAAATGAACTAGAATGAAGCTTGCAGAAGCATCATATGCGAAATATTTCCATCTAAGCCAGTGCCTCTCAACTGGGTCCATATGCACCCCTGGGATTAATCAGACTTGCTGAATGGGGGGAAATTTTGAAAAGAGGGAAAGTTATCCAGTAGGTAGTTTGCTACTACCATTCCCTAACATCTCCTGGAATGCGCATTTAGTCCAGTAGCAGATATTTTGACAAAATGGCATTTTTTCTGGTGAGGGAGAATGGCTGCGAAATTTTTCATATAGTTGTTAAGTGGATCAAAAAGTTTCAGAATTACTGGCGTGGAAGTGGACGAAATGAAGGGACATGGTACGCAATTGATTGAAAGTATCACATGGGTAGGAAGCTCCCTTGTAACTGGATATAATACTGTTTATAGAACTGTTGTGTAGGCTGCGGAAGTTTTGGATTCCCTGGTAGTGTCCTTGTGCTGTAAGCATACTTCCATTCTCAGAAACAAGTGAATCGATGATCGATTATGATTGCCATCCCCTGCGGGCAACCCGAAGTAGAAACCCCACTCGTCCACAAACATATTACAGTACTGTACATTACGTCATCATCCACGAACCGAGACACGTGTTCATTTATCCCTTCGTTTTGTCTTTCATCCAAGGGACAGCCTGGTTCGGCAAGCTATATTTATTCAAATACTTCCCTTCTTACATATATACTTCATACATAAAAAACTATGTTACCTACTCGATTTCAAGCGCAACAGAAACCAGAGACGGCTCTGACCTTTTTTAGGGAGGTGGAATTCATGAGGTGTTTTCCCGTTGTCTTTCTCACCAATGATGTTTTATTGTGACACAAGCAGGACTCGAACTCCCGACCCCTGTATCATGATTCTGCACGGTTGACCACTACACCGTAGCACCATCATTCCAATATAAGAAGATGATACAAAAGACATGGTCAGTTTTGGGAAACTTCGAAGTATAGCTTGCGGCATACAGCTCTCTCATGACATTACCGTGAAGTGAAGAGAGAGAGGCCATGATTCATGCGAAAGTTACGGAACGTGTATTACAAATACGAATTGAAAACGAAGTGAGCAATAAATGCAAGAGAGCTAGGTTAAACACTTAATGCGTTCCGGTTACGTTGGGGCCCAGACTCCAGCACTTGACACACGAGGGGCCGGCGAAAAAACTAATCCTTTGAAGAAGCGATTAGTTGGGCTTTAATCACATCCCTAGCCGCGCGTGCGGCGCTACGAGTAAAGCTAGAGTCTGTAGCGTACTGTTCTGTGGCTTGAGCAGCGTCTTCTGGTGGTTGTTGCTCGATGGAAAGATCCAGCGGATAGAGGTTGATGACAGAACGCGTGGTTTGTCCGTTAGCGGTACGTAGACATGCGGCGCGACAGTGATTGTCAGATCCGCGTAGTAACTTTGTTACAACACGAAGGAGCCAACGGTGTCTAGGCGTGTCCGTGTCTTCAATCAAAACGATGCCGCCATCTTTGATTCTATTCGTGGACGACTGCTTCCTACTGCTTTTGTACGCGTGTGTTTCACGGAGAAGCGATAGGTATTTGGCTTTGAAACGTTTACGAAAATGGTCAAAATAAGGTGGCACGTCGATGCTGTGCGCGCGTAAAATCCTTGTGATCACCGAAGCTCGGGTCATATTCGACGGAATCGAGGCTAGGATGTGGTAACGACGTAACGTTGAATCCTAATAGAAGATGATTAGGCGTTGAGGCTGAAGATCGTTTATATCGGAATTGATGACCGTAAGAGGGCGATCGTTTAAAACGGCTTGAATCTCTTTGATGAGGGTAGAAAGCTCAGCTAAAGAAATGAGAGAGCGTCCAGGAACTTTCTTCAATGTTGACTTTGTGAGCCCAATCAAGGGTTCGTATACACCTCCCCAGTGTGGACTTGGTGCTGGTATGTACAGGAAGCGAATGCGTTTGTGCGTGAGCGTATTCTGTACTTGTTGGAGAATTCTACTCCAATTCGCTAAATTATAAGCCTAGACTAGAGAATGGAACTCGAAGAAAGACGCTTGTTTGATTTTCTGCCACATCTATTCTTCAACACTCTACCATCTTCAACACTCTTATGGCTTGCCTCAGGTACTCCCTATTCACACGGTGTTTAAGTAGTTATAAAAAGCCGATTCCCCGACACTTCTTGGGCTTGCCTTCTAACCCAACCGGTTCTAACCACTTTCCGACCTGCCCCATTCCACACGCGAGTATAGCAAAATCACATGCCACTTTCAGAGCCCAACCAATTTCCCCCACAACACAATTTATTTAATTTTCATTTAGAGTTTTAAATTTACTACTGTATATAAGAAACCAAGTCACACCAAACTCAAAGATAAATCAATACTATGTACCATTCTCAAAGTTGGCAGTCGATACTGTCTTTAAGATTCTTGATAAAGTAGAATCAAAAAACAAATATGGGGAAACACTTGTTATCTATTTGGAGCAAAACCCGGCTGATAATAAATATGGCTCCGATGTTATAATTAAAACAAACGCACCAAAATGCTTAAAAGAAAAGATGGCCGAAGATACAGATAAAGATGAATATATTATTTCAAAAGGTAAAGTTAAAGGAAATAAAAGTTTAAAAGTAATGTATCTTACATCAGACGGCATTAATTATCAACATGGTTTTCCACAAGGAGCAGATTTCGAAAATATAGAAGATGATCTAACACAAGCACAAAAGATCGATGCTGCGTTGAAAATAGGTTCTTCATATACTTTGAGAGATGTGTTTTACTTTAATACAAAATATGGAGAAAGTGGCATCGCAAGGTTGAAAGATGAAAAAACTTCGCGTTGAATTCTCAGGCAAAGTAAAGGTATATAGATATAAATACACCTCTGAAAAATTAAACTGATTGTTTAAAGAATGAAAATATCAGGCCTACAATATTACCAAACAATGAATTGTTTTTATAAAATTTGTTAAATTGTGAAATAAATAACAATAACCACTACCATAACCATATCTATTGTAAAATCGACCATAATCATCATGAAATATGCTATGTGCATGACAAAATGAGTATCAAGAAAATAGTGCCTCTAAACAACATGTTATTCTGCCATTACCAGGTCCAATCAAACCAATTTCGCCTTGATATGAATCTATTATACTTTTACACTATCTATTTTAGCTACATATTTTACAAGTAAATATTGATAAATTAATGCTGATTTGATAATAACAGGGTTAACGTTGTCATCAAAATCAGACTTTGTGGCTTCATAAAAGAAGTCCACATACTTTTTAATTTCTCTTATTTCACCAAGATTTTAAATTTTTTTATCAACTATAATAATGTATATACTAATGTCCAAATTTAATTTATTTATTTAAAAAAATAAAATACAAGATACTAATATACATTCGTTTGAAAATAAAATTGCTACAATGACAACAATCTATCACCCTTATAGAGTAAACATGACGGCTAGACAAGCCGAATCAGTTGCAAAAGCAATGAAACATAAAACGCCAATAACTCTTAGATTAACATGTAACAATTTTATCAGAACACTCAAGAAATACTTTCATCCAGTCACGCAATACTTGCTCCAAAACCATCAAAAATGCCAAATCATCTTTTGTCCAACGCATCAACAACAAAATCGCTTCCTGCCAGGCTGGCTCTCGCTCCTTTTGGTCTATGGCCAAAGTTGTCTCCCAAAACTTTTGCCAATCATCTTTCCCTCCACTAAAAAACAACTCTGACTCTTCTTCTACCACTCCTTAATCCAAGGCTACTCTTTTTGGGTCAATCTTTGCCTCCAACTCCAACCTGGACGACCAAGGGGTCTAACCTCATCACTTCCCCCCTTCAAAATTCACTATGTCACCCATTAAGTTCTCCACACGAAAAGTTCGCCAAACCCTTCTCCAGCTTGACACCTCCAAATCCAAGGGCCCTGATGGTATTCCAGCAATAGTTCTCAAAACCTGTGCTCCTGAACTTGCCCCTATTCTTAACAAACTATTCCAGCTTTCCTACACTCTTGGCACATTTCCAACCTCATGGAAACAAGCCCACGTCTATCCTATCCCAAAAAAGGCGACAAGTCTGATCCACTCAACTATCCTCCCATTGCAATCACTTCACTCATCTCTAAAACTATGGAGACTATCATCACTAAGCAACTTCTTACCTTCCTTGAAAAAAATAATCTTCTCTCTGATCACCGGTATGGCTTTCGAAAAGCCAGGTCTACTGGTGATCTTCTTGCTTATGCTGTCCATGTCTGGTCCTCTGCTCTAGAATCCAGTGGTGAGAGCAGAGTGATCTCTCTCGATATCTCCATGGCCTCTGATCGTGTTTGGCAGAAGGGTCTTCTCGCTAAACTGCCGATGTTTGGTCTCCATCACACTCTCATTAATTGGATTGGTAGTTTCCTCTCTGATAGGTCAATTGTCGTCAGAGTGGACGGCTTCCTCTCCAATCTGCACTCTATCAATGTATCAATGCTGGTGTACCCCAGGGTTCTGTCATCTCCCACTGTACTCTTCATCCTCTTCATCAATGACCTGCTCACCTCCACGTCTTCTAGCATTCACTCCTTTGCTGATGATACCTTCTCAAGTTCTTCATTTTCATTCAATCCAAATGACCATGCTTCCACCGATATCCAACTCCACAGAAGCATTTCAGCCTCGCTTCTCTCCAATGATCTGACAGTTATTGAGAAGTGGGGTAAAGACAACCTTGTTTCGTTCAACCAAAGCAAGGTAAAACAGGCTGCCATTTCACGCAAACGTAATCATAACTTTCCAGCTGTCTTCATGAATGGTGATGAACTGGACACTTCAGCTTCTTTCACACAACTTGGTCTTTCTCTTTCATCTAATCTCACTTGGAAAACTCACATCCATTCCCTTGCTAAACATGCATCCCAAAAGCTCGGTTTCCTCGCCAGAGCCCGTGGGTTTTTCTCATCTTCTCACCTTCTATCTATATACAAGTCCCAAATCCGTCCTTCTTTAGAGTACTGCTCCCACGTCTGGGGTGGTGCTCCAAAATCTACTCTCTGTCTTCTCGACAAAGTCCAGTCCAAAGCCATTCGTCTCATCAATAATCCTAACCTCACCAAATCGCTCCAACCTCTTTCCCATCGTCGTTTGGTTGGAGATCTTTCCATCTATTACAGATACTTTAACGGACATTGTTCTCAGGAGATCAGGGATATTATTCCAGTTCCTCTGAGGCGTGTCAGGACCACCAGAAGCTCAACTCATCCGCACCCTTTCCAAGTTTCACTGCCTAATCCACAAACTCTATCTCACAAATCATCATTCATCCCAAGAACATGCAACTTATGGAACGTCTTGCCTTCCTCTTGCTTTCATGAGTCCTACAACTTGCCATCTTTACTATCTAAGGTCAATAGACTTGATCTTATATCTCTATCCACTTAGCTGCTCGCTTTCTTCTTTCTTTCTTTGTTGGGGCTTTGTACAGGTCACCATGGCTTTTCCTCAACATAACCCACTAAAAAAAAACAAACAAACAAAGTCAGAGGCGCTGAAACAGTAAATCTTACTCAATGTCAAATCAATAAGCTTGAAAAAGCAAGAAATAAAGGCGTAGGAGCTGATTTAAAATTAGTAAAGCTCAACTCAGAAAATTTGCAAGAAGCGGAGGAAGCATAATGAATTTGTCCAGAATAGTAACCGGTGTTGCTAAAAGAATAGTGCCAAAAATCTTAGCCCCACTTGCAACAGGTGCAGTTCCTGGCTTAGGAGAGACCGCCATTAAGAAATCAGTAGGTGGATCATATCAATTATCACCAGAACATGCTAAAATGGTAGTAAATACACCAGAAATTAGGGAACAAATCCAACGACTTTTACCAATAACACAACAAAAGAAACTAGTAAAATCATATAAATGTGGAAGCGGATTAGTTTTAAAAACAGGACGTGGACAAAAAGGTGGTTTTCCTGGAAGTTTGTTGGCAGGAATCGGAATTCCATTAATTGCAAGCGTAGTTGGAAAGTTGTTTGGAGGATGTCATGGAGAAAATCATGGAGAAGATGAAGATAAAGATGATAGGCTAAGAATGTTTAACTCACTATTACCACTGATAGATAAAGGTGAAATAGATGTATCCCAAGCAGGAAATGGTCTTGTAATTTGATCACAACCAACTAAAAGCGGTGGAACAGTTATACTTACTTTAAGACATTTTTTAAGCAGCATTAAAAAAAAAGGATCAGGTCTTCTTTTAGGGGCAAACAGTCCATTCAGTCAAATACCTTTGTTTGGGGGTCTATTATAAGTAAACCAGAATTTATAAATCATCCAATATCTAGTTTTGAAATAATGATTTGGGTTAAGTACCTCAAAATCGAAAATTTTGAAGGTGTTATATCACGAGATGAGATTCCGACAAAAGAAAAAATATACCGGGTCATGTTTTATCATAAATTTAGATGATACTGAAGGACTAGGAACACATTGGGTGGCAGTAAAAGTAATCGCAGATTATGTCAATTATTTTGATCGTTTTGGATTGCAACCATCACAAGAATTAGTAAGCTTATGTTATACATTTAATATGTTATATAAATATGAATCAAACCAGTTTCAAGATTTGAGCAGCGTTTTATGTGGATATTATTGCTTGTATTTCTTAAAAGAATTCGGGGGATCTAATTATTTTAATGTAGTAGAAAAGTTTACTCGTAATAAATATAAGAAGAACGAAAGGTGCATCATAAATTATTTTGGCTGAAAAATATGGGCTTTTTAACAATATTTCTAGAGGTGTAGCAGCAGCAAGTGCGCCTTCATCAAAAATATTTGACGAAATTAAAGTTGATGCTGGAGCTGTTGAAACAAAAATAAATAGCTTACCCTTTGATATTACAGGAGTAAAGGTGGATAAAAATTTCGATTTAAGCAATTTTGTTGTTGATAATGTACCAACACCAACGTCATCAAATCATATAACAAACAAAGGATACGTAGAAGCATGGATTAAAAAAGATGGGGTAGGAAATATCAATGTAGAAGGTAAAAAAGTCATAAACGTAGTAGGACCAGCAAGCAGTGATTCAGACGGAGCTGTAGCAAACAAAGGATATGTTGATACATCAATTACAGCCTCCCAAACTTTGTTATCACCGACGCTGCATCAAAATATTTAGATGAAAAAACTGCTGGAACAATGAGTGGTGGAATAAACATAGACAATCAAAATATATTTGGTGTACAAAACCCAACAAAATTTGGAACAAGTGCAGCTAGTAAAGATTATTTGCACAACCATGTTAAGAACTTTTTTACCACCAACATAATTCAGAAAAATGGGCTTGTTAAAGATAGCAATGATAAGTTAAAAATAGATTTATCATTCGTGCGATCAACTATAGCTCCATTTTTACCTATAGGTCGGATTGAAAGAGACAGTTCTGGTAAAATAAAGTTAGTCAATGCCATTTTTAGAAGTTTTACTATGATGGATGGAAATTATCACAGCTGGTAAAACGAATTTAAAAAAATAATGCTTCCGGACATTGGTTAATCTCTGACAATAGTTCATTTAAAGTTGCCGCATATGGTGCTTTATCAGGATCAAATTTTGAATCATTGCAGTATCAAGGTTTTGGTGAAAGGACAGACATTGTAAAATATTCAGATGCAGAAAGACCAACTTCAGTAGCAGGATTAATTAACGGTAGATACAGCTATGTTACCTTTGATGGTACAAATGATGGAATGAAATGTAATATGAATTTGAATATAACAAGCGGAGATGAAACGTTGTCAATAACTGTTGTTTATAGAATGACTGCCTGATAATCAAAACTTTATTGAAAGTAATGCAAATAAAGAATCCACATCAGATAATGGCGGTGATAATATAGCAATTTCAACATTTCCAACAAACGCAGACCCAACATTGATTGTTGTAACAGTTACATGGTCACCCCAATTAGGCGCAGAAGGATCTCAAGTATGGTGCAACGGATAAGAATTGAGAAACTCTACTGCTAAAGACAACTTTGGTGCTACAAATTTTGCGTTAGGTAGTGTTAATGCAAGCAGACTAGAAGCCCCACTAGCCGGAGATATCGCGGAATTGATAATATTTAGACAAAAAGATGAATTAAATAATGCATCAACAATAAAAAGAATACAGAAACATCTGCTTGATAAATATGCTATTACGCATGAACCAATTCTTTCAATGTAAAAAAAAATAAAGAAATAAAAAAAATAAAAAAAATAAATTTTTAATTTCATTAAAAATTTTTTGTATCTTTTTCTTTGTTTTTTTCTTAAAATATTTTCTTAAAATGTTAATTTAAATGAGCCAAAAATAGGATCTGACGTTATTTCCCTTTCATACAAAATCACTGCTCTCCACACATAAGCTGTTGGTACTCCAGCAAGAGTGTATGAAAACTTTAATTTATGTGATCCATCAATCATATCATTTCTCTGATATTTTAAATCGAAGAACAATGTTGAATGAACATATTTAAATAGTCTTCTATCAATAAAACTACTCTCGAGTGAGCCTTCATTAGAAAATCTCTGATGTTCAATAAATCGTTTGTATACTCTTGTTAATTCATTTTTTGGATTAAGTTCAACCCGAGGATAATTTACACAATGTCCTACCTCTAACTGCGCTCTTGTCACTTGTCTTCCACCGGGAATATTATATGTATCATAATGAACACTATTTTTTGTTGCATCACCATCTTTTGTTGAATCAACTACGTACAACATAACAAATCTTGGTTTTTCAATACTGCTTGAGATATCAAATGTACCAGTTTGCAAAGTAGACACTGGAGATGTTTCAACTCTATCAGCCAAGTATCCCCACGTTCTTTTTTCAGTCAATTCTGCACCAAATTCATTCATACCAGCTGAATTCAACTCCATTATTGCAACCAAAAGTCTCATTTTTGTAACAACAGATCTTTAGTAACTCTTCTTGCGACTGAGTTGACATAAAAAGAATTACTAATATAATTGTTTATGGAAGGATCTCACCGATAAGTTTCGTTACTTCTCTCTGGACTTGTTCTGTATTTGCTTCTTTGCCGTAGGCCGAAGAGTCGAGTGAATACCACGTTTTGGTTTCGTTTATTAATGTTGCTTCTAGCCCGTTGGTTATCTTCTTACTAATGCTCATTACAACTTACTGGCTATATATTTGTTGTTTACAATTGAGTTGGTTGAATGGAAAGGAAGGGGTTTGTTTGTGATATAATGGTTTGTAAACAGATGGTTCCGGCAAGGCAAGGCTTGCACAATGGTTGCGTAATCATGACGTAAGAAAAGAACGTGTGACTCCTATGGCAAGGGAAATGACTGTGCTTATTGAATGGAGAGGAAAAAGATGATTTGCAGAATGAATGAACTTGACGGAGAATGAATGGGAGTGTGAGGAAGAAATTACGTTAAGGTGGATATGTTCACTACAGATCTACCTTCATCGGCTTTAGCATCTTTGTACAAGACATTCTCATCTCTTTCAAGAGTAATCATTTTGTGAAGCAGCAAAGAAACTATACTTATTTAATGGCACGATAAGATTAACACCACCAGCAGCATTAGTAAGTGCAGCTTTCGAAGCAAAACCAGTATTTGCAGTACGACTAGCAGTGCCAGTTCCACTATTAGGATAAAACAATGTACTCGTTGATTGAGCAAGATAAGCTCTTGAATATTCAGCTTTATTTCTAATCGCAACACTTTCATTTACATTTGGTGTATCAATAACTTGAACACCTCCATACTTTACATCTAATTCTCTAATGATTGAATAAGCATCTGATGCAAAAGTGATATTATCAGCAGCGGCATAAGTTGTACCATCTGCTCTCTTGTTAACTTCTACGTCAATTTCAAGATAAGAATCATACCAATCATTGGGAGCAGTTACTTCACCAGTTGAATCTACATAAAACTTGTATGAATTTTTGTTTTGAAATGCTCCATTTGCTGGAAGCTTAATTGGATTTTGAAGGTCATATACATTCTCCTCGTACTTTTCTAGAAAATCACCTTTTCTGTATTCCATTACTTCGACTTTGATAATATCATGTTTTGTATAGTATGGCATATATATAAATAGTGTTCAAATATTTTTTTTAAAAGAAATAATTAATTAAATATTTACATAAATTGGACCAACTGTTGTTTTAATAATTCAACTTCATTGGATTGAACAGGTGAGCCCACCCTTTTCATTACGTCTACAATTTTGGTACCACTGTTTAGGGATGGCTTATTTTCTTTAATAATACTTTGCTTGAATAATTTCTCTACAGTTTTGTCTGCAGCACTTTTGCTTTTAAAAATAACGGGCCTCTATTCAAGTACTTAGAAGTGATTTAATTTTATAACTTAAAATTATAAATTCGGATACTATATTGGCTATAAAGGGTACATCAAAATGAAGATTCTAAATTACGACAGTGTGTTAGTTTCCGACAAAACAAATCAGAAATCATTGTTGGGCAGCGATTATAGAATGCCTGTTTGTGGAAGTTCTGTTTGTGGAAAAACAAATACTCTGATGCATATCATTAAAAGACCGTTATGTTATTATGACCAGATTATCATATATACTCCTAATAAAGATCAAGACCAATTGGTCTCTTTACAAAATAATTTTGCTCGAGTTTCTCAGCGGGTAGGTTATCCAGCATTGTTATTATGCGGACAAGAAGATATTTTGAATACAGATTAATATGAATCTGATGATTGTGTAAAGCTTGTCGTATTTGATGATTTAATGAATGCTGATAAAAAAATACAAGCAAAGTTTGCAAAATATTTTACTGATGGTAGACATCACAAGATTTGTCCGGTCTTTTTGAGTCAATCGAATTTCACAATACCAAAAAAGATCAGAACAAATTGCTCCAAAGTTATTGTCTATGAGATCCTCCAACAGATGGTAAAAAAACAAGAATTTCAAAAGAATGTAGATTTGACAAGTGCAAAGCCGAGGGTCTTGATAAACACGATTTTCTATTTATAAATCAAAACAATAGAGAGTTGTTTAAAAATTTCGATGAATTAATTTGAATAATTTAAAATAATCTAATTAGTTTGAAAATTTGTATTCCTGTATATGTATATAGAATTCATGGAAATGTATTGTGTCAAATGTAAAAGAAAAACTCCGTCTTTAAATATAAGGCATACGACCACAAAAAGTAATAGATCCGTAGTAAAAGGTGAGTGCAAAATATGTGGCACATCAAAAAATTGTTTTATTAAAATTAAAGCTGGTGGAAAACGCAATATTCATTCATTAATTGCCAAATTACCAAAACCTAAAGCTTGTTGGACTCCTACTAATTATAAATACATGGGACCATTAGATAAACAATTAAGAATTTGATTCAGAAACTGGTGAAATTACTAAATGGATAGTTCCTCCTTTTAACAAAGTTGATGAAATTTCTGCACATCATGATGTATGTTATTCAAGAGGCGTTGATTAAAGCGAATGTGATAGAAAAATTGTTTCTGAATTGGACAAGATTATTGTGGTGAGCTGCCAAAAATGGGTATGCTTGCAAGAAAGTTATCAACACCAAACAAAAACTTGGACTAGGTTTTTTTCAAAAAAAATTTCAACAAATTGGAATGAACAGTTGGCAGATGAGTTACACAAACCAATTATAAGAATGTATAAAAAAAGAAAAGTTATTGTCGGTAGTATTGATGAGATTTGGAGTGCTGACTTGGTTGATATGCAACAACTTAAAAGTTACAACCATGGATTTAGGTATATTATAAATGTAATTGATGTATTTTCAAAATTTGTATTGAGTGTTCCTATAAAAGATAAAACAGGTAAAACAATTACCAATGCATATAAATTTATTGTTAAAACTAGCAAGAGGAAACCTAAAAAGTTGTGGGTTGATAATAGATCTGAATTTTATAACAACGTATCTAAAAAATGAATGGCTCAGAATGAAATTAAAATGTATTGTACATTTAATGAAGGCAAGGCCGCTGTTATTGAATGATGTAATCATACATTAAAAAGAAAAATTTATAAATATTTTACTGCTAATAATACATATAAATATGTCGATGTATTACCTGATTTAATTAATGAATATAACAACCACAAACACTCTACAATAAAATTGACTCCAACAGTAGCTAGCATGAAATATAATGAAAAATTTATTCAAAATGATGTATATTCAATCCATGATAAAACCATCTATAAATCTAAGTTTATGGTGGGAGACAAAGTAAGGATTAGAAAGTACAAAAGAATATCGTTTGATAAAGGTTATACACCAAACTGGAATGAAGAAGTCATTGTTTTAGTAGGAATACAACATACCAATCCTATTACATATGCAGTAATGGACTATAACAATGAAATTATTGAAGGAAGTCTTTATGAAAATGAGTTACAAAAAACTGATCAAGATTTTTATAAAATTGATAAAGTAATTAAGTAAAATATAGGAGAAAATTAGCGCTAGTATCATGGAAAGGTTATCCTAAAGAATTTAATTGTTGGATTCGGCTAAATGATGTCGAGAAAATTTAAAAAAAAAGATTTCTTGAATCAAAACTTTTACTTCTCATAACATGTGATGACCATATGCTGATGCTGAAATACTATCTGCACAAATAACTCTTTAATCATCATCGGCTGATAAAGCTACTTTGTTTACAGTTTCTGAATAAATCTAATGTCTATGGCTTCTGATGAAATTTATTTTCCTATATTTTGGATTTACCCTTTCAACTCAACAATTATAGCAGTCCCTGAAGCTTATATCTTTTTTGTTACATTCTTTTTGACACCCTTTGGCTTTTTATCTTCCTTTTCAATCATTCTGTATGAATACATTTTTGCTCTCAGCCCTACAAATTCTAAGATCTGCTCAGCGCCGCATTCATCTTTCATCATTCCAATAATGTTTTAAGACAAGTTAACTTCAAAAGTTGTACTCTTTGCAGTAGCAATGCTAACAACTGTATTTTAGTAAAGTTGGCAGTTAATAGTAAGAATTGCACTAAGACTGTATGTAACAACATTCGCAAACGTGTATTTAATGCACAAAACAGATATATTCATTAAAACTACTGTTAAAACTGTACATATTGCGTCAGTTAATTATTATTATCTGCTATTGCGTTAAACTTAACTTAAATAATGCATTTATTCTATGCCAACAGTGCTAATAGGCAGTTTGCAGTGCAATGTAGCTAGTTTGATGTGCACAAGTTTGTAACTAGTTGCTGCAATGGCATTTAACAGTACGACTAAGTGCAATGTTTAAGGCAAGTTAACTACAAAATTGTGCAAATCTAAGTAGTTACATCGCGTTGCAAACTGTTTATTAACACTTTTGTCATATAGTAAATGCATTTTATAAGTTAACCTCAACGCCAAAGCAGATAATAACATTAACTTCAAAAGTTGTAATCTTTGGACAAATGCTTAATAAATCAACAACTGCAAACGCGTTTTTACTGCAAGAAACATATATATTCATTGTAACTACTGTTAATACTGTACATATTGCATTAGTTCAATGCTATTATCTGCTATGGTGTTAAAATTTACTTAAATAATGCCTCTACTCTATGACAACAGTGTTAATAGGTAGTTTGCAGTGCAATGTAACTAGTTAGATGTGCACAACTTTGTAACTAGTTGCTGCAATTGCATCTAACAGTAAAACTTAGTGCAATGTTATGAGACAAATTAATTTCAAGAGTTGTACTCTTTGCAGTAGCAATGCTAACAACTGTATTTTAGTAATGTTTGCAGTTAATAGTAAGAATTGCACTAAGACTGTATATAATAACATTCGCAAACGTGTTTTTAATGCAGGAAACATTGATATTCAATAAAACTACTGTGAAAACTTTACATATTGCGTTAATATATTATCATTATCTGCCATTGTGTTAAATTTAACTTAAAAAACAAATTTACTCTATGCCAACAGTGTTAATAGGCAGTTTGCAGTGCAATGTAACTAGTTAGATTAGCACAAGATTTTAACTAGTGGCTGCAATTGCATTTAACAGTAACACTTAGTGCAATGTTGTATGACAAGTTAACTTCAAAAGTTGTACTCTTTGCAGTAGCAATGCTAACAACTGTGTTATAGTAAAGTTTGCAGTTAATAGTAAGAAAGGTAAGAAGACTTTCTGAAACAACGCTTGCAAACATGTTTTTAATGCACAAAACATATTTGTTCATTAAAATTCCTGTTAACTAACTAGTTACATTGCGTTGCAAAGTGTTTATTAACACTGCTGTCATATAGTAAATGCATTTTCTAAGTGAATTTCAACGCCAAAGCAGATAGTAACATTAACTTCAAAAATTGTAATCCTCGGATGTAAGCTTAATAAAACAACAACTGCAAACCCGTTTTTACTGCAAGAAACATATATATTCATTGTATTTACTGCTAATACTGTACAAATTGCCTTAGTTCAATGTTATTTTCTGCAATGGTGCTAAATTTAGGTTAAATAGTGCCTCTACTCTATGACAACAATGTTAAAAAACAGTTTGCAGTGCAATGTGACTAGATAGATGTGCACAACTTTGTAACTTCTTGCTGCAATTGCATTGAACAGTAAGACTTATTGCATTGTTATATGACAAGTTAATATCAAAAGTTGTACTCTTTGCAGTAGCAATGCTAACAACTGTGTTTTAGTAATGTTTGCAGTAAGTAGTAAGAATTGCAAGTAGATTGTATATAACAACGCTCGCAGACGCGTTATTAGTGCAGGAAACATATATAATTATTGAAACTACTGCTAAAACTGTACGTATTTCATATTTAATTGGTATTATCTTCTATTGTGATGTATTTAGCCTAAAGCAACCATTTAATCTATGCCAACAGTGTTAATGGGCAGTTTGCAGTGCAATGTAACTAGTTAGATTTGCACAAGTTTGTAACTACTTGCTGCAATTGCATTAAACAGAAAGACTTAGTGCAACGTTATATGACAAGTTAACTACAAATGTTGTACTCTTTGCAGTTAGAATGCTAATCAACTGTGTTTTAATAAATGTTGGCAGTTAGTAGTAAGAATTATACTAGGACTGTATATAACAACATTTGCAAACGTGTTTTTAATGCGCAAAATATATATATTCATTAAAACTACTTTTAAAACTGTACATATTGCGTTAATTTAATGATCTTATCTGCTATTGTGTTACATTTGATTTAAATAATGCATTTACTCTATGACAACAGTGTTAATAAACAGTTTGCAACGCAATGTGACTAGTTAGATTTGCACATGTTTGTAACTAGTTCCTGCAATTGCATTTAACAGTAAGACTTAGTGCAATGTTATATGACAAGTTAACTTTAAAGGTTGTAATGCTTGCAGTATCAATGCTAACAACTATGATCTAGTAATGTTTGCAGTTAGTAGTTTGCATTGCACTAAGACTCTATCTTACAGCATTCGGAAACGTGTTTTTTATGCACAAAACAAACATATTTATTAAAACTACAATTAATACTGTACATATTGCATTATTTCAATGTTATTATCTGCCATTGCGTTGAGTTAAACTTAGAAAATGCATTTACTCTATGACAACAGTGTTAATAAACAGTTTCAACGCAATGTGACTAGCTAGATTTGCACATGTCTGTAACTAGTTGCTGGAACGACATTTAACAGTAAGACTTAGTGCAATGTTATATGACAAGTTAACTCTAAGAGTTGTACTCGTTGCAGTAACAATGCTAAAAACTGTATTTTAGTAATTTTTGCAGTAAGTATTAGGAATTCCACTAAGACTGTATATAACAACGCTCGCAAATGCGTCTTTAATGCACAAAACATATATATTCAGTTAAACTACTGCTAAAACTGTACCTATTTCATTATTTCAATGATATTATCTTCTATTTTGTTGAATTTAGCCTAAATAAACCATTTACTCCATGGCAACAGTGTTAAAAAATAGTTTGCAATGCAATGTGACTAGTTAGATTTGCACATGTTTGTAGCTAGTTGCTGCGATTACATTTAACAGCAATACTTTGTGCAAAGTTGTATGACAAATTTACTTCAAAAGTTGCACTCGTTGCAGTAACAATGCTAACAACTGTGCTTTAGTAATGTTTGCAGTAAGTAGTAAGAATTGCAAGTAGATTGTATATAACAACGCTCTCAAACACGTTATTAATGCAAGTAACATATATATTCAATAAAACTACAATTAGTACTATACATATTGCATTATTTCAATGTTATTATCTGCCATTGCGTTGAGTTAAACTTAGAAAATGCATTTACTCTATGACAACAGTGTTAATAAACAGTTTCAACGCAATGTGACTAGCTAGATTTGCACATGTCTGTAACTAGTTGCTGGAACGACATGTAACAGTAAGACTTAGTGCAATGTTATATAGGACAAGTTAATTCTAAGAGTTGTACTCTTTGCAGTTAGAATGCTAATAACTGTGTTTTAATAAATGTTGGCAGTTAGTAGTAAGAATTGTACTAGGACTGTGTATAACAACATTCGCAAACGTGTTTTTAATGCACAAAACATATATATTCATTAAAACTACTTTTAAAACTGTACATATTGCGATAATATATTACTATTATCTAATATTGTGTTGAATTTTACTCAAATAACGCACTTATTCTATGCCAACAGTGTTAATAGGCAGTTTGCAGTGCAATGTAACTAGATTGATATGCACAAGTTTGTAACTAGTGGCTGCAATTGCATTTAACAGTAAGACTTAGTGCAACGTTATATGACAAATTAACTACAAATGTTATACTCTTTGCAGTTAGAATGCTAACAACTGTGATTTAGTAATGTTTGCAGTTAATAGTAAGAATTTTACACAGACTGTACATAATAACATATGCAAACGTGTTTTTAATGCAGAAAACATATATATTCATTAAAACTACTGTTAAAACTGTACAAATTGCATTAGTTCAATGTTATTATCTGCTATTGCGTTAAACTTATCTTAAAAAATGCATTTACTCTATGCCACAAGTGTTAATAGGCAGTTCGCAGTGCAATGTGGCTAGATAGATTTGCACAATATTGTAACTAGTGGCTGCAATTGAATTTAACAGTAAGACTTAGTGCAATATTATATAGGACAAGTTAACTTTAAAGGTTGTAATGCTTGCAGTAACAATGCTAACAACTATGATTTAATAATGTTTGCAGTTTGTAGTTTGAATTGCACTAAGACTCTATCTAACAGCATTCGCAAACGTGTTTTTAATGCACAAACTAGTTGCTGCAATTGCATTTAACAGTAAGACTTAGTGCAATGTTATATGACAAGTTAACTCTAAGAGTTGTACTCTTTGCAGTTAGAATGCTAACAACTATGATTTAGTAATGTTTGCAGCTAGTAGTTTGAATTGCACTAAGACTCTATCTAACAGAATTCGCAAACGTGTTTTTAATGCACAAAACATATATATTCATTAAAACTACAGTTAAAACTATACAAATTGCATTAGTTTAATGTTATTATCTGCTATGGCGTTGAATTTAGCCTAAATAAATAATTTACTCTATGACAAGAGTGTTAATAGGCAGTTTGCAATGCAATGTAATTAGTTTGTTATGCACAAGTTTGTAACTAGTGGCTGCAATTGCATTTAACAGTAAGACTTAGTGCAACGTTATATGATAACTTAACTACAAATGTTGCACTCTTTGCAGTAAGAATGCTAACAACTGGGATTTAGTAATGTTTGCAGTTAATAGTAAGAATTTTACACAGACTGTACATAATAACATATGCAAACGTGTTTTTAATGCGCAAAACATATATATTCATTAAAACTACAGTTAAAACTGTACAAATTGCATTAGTTCAATGTTATTATCTGCTATTGCGTTGAATTTAGCCTAAATAATGCATTTACTCTATGCCAACAGTGTTAATAGGCAGTTTGTAGTGCAATGTAACTAGTTAGATTTGCACATGTCTGTAACTAGTGGCTGCAATTGCATTTAACAGTAAGATTTAGTGCAACGATATAGGACAGTTAACTACAAATGTTGTACTCTTTGCAATTAGAATGCTAACACTTATGATTTAGTAATGTTTGCAGCTAGTAGTTTGAATTGCACTAAGACTCTATCTCACAGCATTCGCAAACGTGTTTTTAATGCACAAAACATATATATTCATTAAAACTACAGTTGAAACTATACAAATTGCATTAGTTCAATGTTATTATCTGCTATGGCGTTGAATTTAGCCTAAATAAATAATTTACTCTATGACAAGAGTGTTAATAGGCAGTTTGCAACGCAATGTAACTAGTTTGATATGCACAAGTTTGTAACTAGTGGCTGCAATTGCATTTAACAGTAAGACTTAGTGCAACGTTACATGACAAGTTGTCTACAAATGTTGTACTCTTTGCAGTTAGAATGCTAACAACTGTGATTTAGTAATTTTTGCATTAAATAGTAAGAATTTTACACAGACTGTACATAATAATAACTGCAAACGTGTTTTTAATGCACAAAACATATATATTCATTAAAACTACAGTTAAAACTGTACAAATTGCATTAGTTCAATGTTATTATCTGCTATTGCGTTAAACTTATCTTAAATAATGCATTTACTCTATGCCAACAGTGTTAATAGGCAGTTTGTAGTGCAATGTAACTAGTTAGATTTGCACATGTCTGTAACTAGTTGCTGCAATTGCATTTAACAGTAAGACTTAGTGCAATGTTATATGACAAGTTAACTCTAAGAGTTGTACTCTTTGCAGTTAGAATGCTAACAACTATGATTTAGTAATGTTTGCAGCTAGTAGTTTGAATTGCACTAAGACTCTATCTAACAGAATTCGCAAACGTGTTTTTAATGCACAAAACATATATATTCATTAAAACTACAGTTGAAACTATACAAATTGCATTAGTTTAATGTTATTATCTGCTATGGCGTTGAATTTAGCCTAAATAAATAATTTACTCTATGACAAGAGTGTTAATAGGCAGTTTGCAATGCAATGTAACTAGTTTGATATGCACAAGTTTGTAACTAGTGGCTGCAATTGCATTTAACAGTAAGACTTAGTGCAACGTTATATGATAACTTAACTACAAATGTTGCACTCTTTGCAGTAAGAATGCTAACAACTGTGATTTAGTAATGTTTGCAGTTAATGGTAAGAATTTTACACAGACTGTACATAATAACATATGCAAACGTGTTTTTAATGCGCAAAACATATATATTCATTAAAACTACAGTTAAAACTGTACAAATTGCATTAGTTCAATGTTATTATCTGCTATTGCGTTAAACTTATCTTAAATAATGCATTTACTCTATGCCAACGGTGTTAATAGGCAGTTTGTAGTGCAATGTAACTAGTTAGATTTGCACATGTCTTTAACTAGTTGCTGCAATTGCATTTAACAGTAAGACTTAGTACAATGTTATATGACAAGTTAACTCTAAGAGTTGTACTCTTTGCAGTTAGAATGCTAACAACTATGATTTAGTAATGTTTGCAGCTAGTAGTTTGAATTGCACTAAGACTCTATCTAACAGAAGTCGCAAACGTGTTTTTAATGCACAAAACATATATATTCATTAAAACTACAGTTGAAACTATACAAATTGCATTAGTTCAATGTTACTATCTGCTATGGCGTTGACTTTAGCCTAAATAGATAATTTACTATATGACAAGAGTGTTAATAGGCAGTTTGCAACGCAATGTAACTAGTTTGATATGCACAAGTTTGTAACTAGTGGCTGCAATTGCATTTAACAGTAAGACTTAGTGCAACGTTATATGATAACTTAACTACAAATGTTGCACTCTTTGCAGTAAGAATGCTAACAACTGTGATTTAGTAATGTTTGCAGTTAATAGTAAGAATTTTACACAGACTGTACATAATAACATATGCAAACGTGTTTTTAATGCAGAAAACATATATATTCATTAAAACTACAGTTGAAACTGTACAAATTGCATTAGTTCAATGTTATTATATGCTATGGCGTTGAATTTAGCCTAAATAAATAATTAACTCTATGACAAGAGTGTTAATAGGCAGCTTGCAACGCAATGTAACTAGTTTGATATGCACAAGTTTGTAACTAGTTGCTGCAATTGCATTTAACAGTAAGACTTAGTGCAACGTTACATGACAAGTTGTCTACAAATGTTGTACTCTTTGCAGTTAGAATGCTAACAACTGTGATTTAGTAATTTTTGCATTAAATAGTAAGAATTTTACACAGACTGTACATAATAATAAATGCAAACGTGTTTTTAATGCACAAAACATATATATTCATTAAAACTACAGTTAAAACTGTACAAATTGCATTAGTTCAATGTTATTATCTGCTATTGCGTTAAAATTATCTTAAAAAATGCATTTACTCTATGCCAACAGTTAATAGGCAGCTTGCAGTGCAATGTAACTAGTTAGATTTGCACATGTCTGTAACTAGTTGCTGCAATTGCATTTAACAGTAAGACTTAGTGCAATGTTATATAGGACAAGTTAACTCTAAGAGTTGTACTCTTTGCAGTTAGAATGCTAACAACTGTGTTTTAATAAATGTTGACAGTTATTAGTAAGAATTATACTAGGACTGTATATAACAACATTTGCAAACGTGTTTTTAATGCGCAAAACATATATATTCATTAAAACTACAGTCAAAACTGTACAAATTGCATTAGTTCAATGTTATTATCTGCTATTGCGTTAAACTTATCTTAAATAATGCATTTACTCTATGCCAACAGTGTTAATAGGCAGTTTGCAGTGCAATGTAACTAGTTAGATTTGCACATGTCTGTAACTAGTTGCTGCAATTGCATTTAACAGTAAGACTTAGTGCAATGTTATATAGGACAAGTTAACTCTAAGAGTTGTACTCTTTGCAGTTAGAATGCTAACAACTGTGTTTTAATAAATGCTGACAGTTATTAGTAAGAATTATACTAAGACTCCATCTAACAGAATTCTCAAACGTGTTTTTAATGCACAAAACATATATATTCATTAAAACTACAGTTGAAACTATACAAATTGCATTAGTTCAATGTTATTATCTGCTATGGCGTTGAATTTAGCCTAAATAAATAATTTACTCTATGACAAGAGTGTTAATAGGCAGTTTGCAACGCAATGTAACTAGTTTGATATGCACAAGTTTGTAACTAGTGGCTGCAATTGCATTTAACAGTAAGACTTAGTGCAACGTTACATGACAAGTTGTCTACAAATGTTGTACTCTTTGCAGTTAGAATGCTAACAACTGTGATTTAGTAATTTTTGCATTAAATAGTAAGAATTTTACACAGACTGTACATAATAATAAATGCAAACGTGTTTTTAATGCACAAAACATATATATTCATTAAAACTACAGTTAAAACTGTACAAATTGCATTAGTTCAATGTTATTATCTGCTATTGCGTTAAAATTATCTTAAAAAATGCATTTACTCTATGCCAACAGTTACTAGGCAGCTTGCAGTGCAATGTAACTAGTTAGATTTGCACATGTCTGTAACTAGTTGCTGCAATTGCATTTAACAGTAAGACTTAGTGCAATGTTATATAGGACAAGTTAACTCTAAGAGTTGTACTCTTTGCAGTTAGAATGCTAACAACTATGATTTAGTAATGTTTGCAGCTAGTAGTTTGAATTGCACTAAGACTCTATCTAACAGAAGTCGCAAACGTGTTTTTAATGCACAAAACATATATATTCATTAAAACTACAGTTAAAACTATACAAATTGCATTAGTTTAATGTTATTATCTGCTATGGCGTTGATTTTAGCCTAAATAAATAATTTACTCTATGACAAGATTGTTAATAGGCAGTTTGCAACGCAATGTAACTAGTTTGATATGCACAAGTTTGTAACTAGTGGCTGCAACGACATGTAACAGTAAGACTTAGTGCAATGTTATATAGGACAAGTTAACGCTAAGAGTTGTACTCTTTGCAGTTAGAATGCTAACAACTGTGTTTTAATAAATGTTGACAGTTATTAGTAAGAATTATACTAGGACTGTATATAACAACATTTGCAAACGTGTTTTTAATGCGCAAAACATATATATTCATTAAAACTACAGTTGAAACTATGCAAATTGCATTAGTTCAATGTTTCTATCTGCTATCGCGTTGAATTTAGCCTAAATAAATAATTCACTCTATGACAAGAGTGTTAATAGGCAGCTTGCAACGCAATGTAACTAGTTTGATATGCACAAGTTTGTAAATAGTGGCTGCAATTGTATTTAACAGTAAGATTTAGTGCAACGTTATATGACAAGTTAACTACAAATGTTGTACTCTTTGCAGTTAGAATGCTAACAACTATGATTTAGTAATGTTTGCAGCTAGTAGTTTGAATTGCACTAAGACTCTATCTCATAGCATTCGCAAACGTGTTTTTAATGCACAAAACATATATATTCATTAAAACTACAGTTGAAACTATACAAATTGCATTAGTTCAATGTTATTATCTGCTATGGCGTTGAATTTAGCCTAAATAAATAATTTACTCTATGACAAGAGTGTTAATAGGCAGCTTGCAACGCAATGTAACTAGTTTGAGATGCACAAGTTTGTAACTAGTGGCTGCAATTGCATTTAACAGTAAGACTTAGTGCAACGTTATATGATAACTTAACTACAAATGTTATACTCTTTGCAGTTAGAGTGCTAACAACTGTGATTTAGTAATGTTTGCAGTTAATAGTAAGAATTTTACACAGACTGTACATAATAACATATGCAAACGTGTTTTTAATGCACAAAACATATATATTCATTAAAACTACAGTTAAAACTGTACAAATTGCATTAGTTCAATGTTATTATCTGCTATTGCGTTAAACTTATCTTAAAAAATGCATTTACTCTATGCCAACAGTGTTAATAGGCAGTTCGCAGTGCAATGTGGCTAGATAGATTTGCACAATATTGTAACTAGTGGCTGCAAGTGAATTTAACAGTAAGACTTAGTGCAATATAATATAGGACAAGTTAACTTTAAAGGTTGTAATGCTTGCAGTAACAATGCTAACAACTATGATTTAATAATGTTTGCAGTTTGTAGTTTGAATTGCACTAAGACTCTATCTCACAGCATTCGCAAACGTGTTTTTAATGCACAAAACATATATATTCATTAAAACGAATGTTGAAACTGTACAAATTGTATTAGTTCAATGTTATTATCTGCTATGGCGTTGAATTTAGCCTAAATAAATAATTTACTCTATGACAAGATTGTTAATAGGCAGTTTGCAACGCAATGTAACTAGTTTGATATGCACAAGTTTGTAACTAGTGGCTGCAACGACATGTAACAGTAAGACTTAGTGCAATGTTATATAGGACAAGTTAACTCTAAGAGTTGTACTCTTTGCAGTTAGAATGCTAGAAAATGTGTTTTAATAAATGTTGACAGTTATTAGTAAGAGTTATACTAGGAATGTATATAACAACATTTGCAAACGTGTTTTTTATGCGCAAAACATATATATTCATTAAAACTACAGTCAAAACTGTACAAATTGCATTAGTTCAATGTTATTATCTGCTATTGCGTTGAATTTAGCCTAAATAATGCATTTACTCTATGCCAACAGTGTTAATAGGCAGTTTGTAGTGCAATGTAACTAGTTAGATTTGCATCTGTCTGTAACTAGTGGCTGCAATTGCATTTAACAGTAAGATTTAGTGCAACGTTATATGACAAGTTAACTACAAATGTTGTACTATTTGCAATTAGAATGCTAACACTTATGATTTAGTAATGTTTGCAGCTAGTAGTTTGAATTGCACTAAGACTCTATCTCACAGCATTCGCAAACGTGTTTTTAATGCACAAAACATATATATTCATTAAAACTACAGTTGAAACTATACAAATTGCATTAGTTCAATGTTATTATCTGCTATGGCGTTGAATTTAGCCTAAATAAATAATTTACTCTATGACAAGATTGTTAATAGGCAGTTTGCAACGCAATGTAACTAGTTTGATATGCACAAGTTTGTAACTAGTGGCTGCAATTGCATTTAACAGTAAGACTTAGTGCAACGTTACATGACAAGTTGTCTACAAATGTTGTACTCTTTGCAGTTAGAATGCTAACAACTGTGATTTAGTAATTTTTGCATTAAATAGTAAGAAGTTTACACAGACTGTACATAATAATATATGCAAACGTGTTTTTAATGCACAAAACATATATATTCATTAAAACTACAGTTAAAACTGTACAAATTGCATTAGTTCAATGTTATTATCTGCTATTGCGTTAAACATATCTTAAATAATGCATTTACTCTATGCCAACAGTGTTAATAGGCAGCTTGCAGTGCAATGTAACTAGTTAGATTTGCACATGTCTGTAACTAGTTGCTGCAATTGCATTTAACAGTAAGACTTAGTGCAACGTTACATGACAAGTTGTCTACAAATGTTGTACTCTTTGCAGTTAGAATGCTAACAACTGTGTTTTAATAATTTTTGCATTAAATAGTAAGAATTTTACACAGACTGTACATAATAACATATGCAAACGTGTTTTTAATGCACAAAACATATATATTCATTAAAACTAATGTTGAAACTGTACAAATTGTATTAGTTCAATGTTATTATCTGCTATGGCGTTGAATTTAGCCTAAATAAATAATTTACTCTATGACAAGATTGTTAATAGGCAGTTTGCAACGCAATGTAACTAGTTTGAAATGCACAAGTTTGTAACTAGTGGCTGCAACGACATGTAACAGTAAGACTTAGTGCAATGTTATATAGGACAAGTTAACTCTAAGAGTTGTACTCTTTGCAGTTAGAATGCTAACAACTGTGTTTTAATAAATGTTGACAGTTATTAGTAAGAATTATACTAGGACTGTATATAACAACATTTGCAAACGTGTTTTTAATGCGCAAAACATATATATTCATTAAAACTACATTTACAACTGTACATATTGCGTTAATTCAATGATCTGATCCGCTATTGTGTTACATTTGATTTAAATAATGCATTTACTCTATGACAACAGTGTTAATAGGCAGCTTGCAGTGCAATGTAACTAGTTAGATTTGCACATGTCTGTAACTAGTTGCTGCAATTGCATTTAACAGTAAGACTTAGTGCAACGTTACATGACAAGTTGTCTACAAATGTTGTACTATTTGCAGTTAGAATGCTAACAACTGTGTTTTAATAAATGTTGACAGTTAGTAGTAAGAATTATACTAGGACTGTATATAACAACATTCGCAAACGTGTTCTTAATGGGCAAAACATATATATTCATTAAAACTACTTTTAAAACTGTACATATTGCGTTCATTCAATGATCTTATCTGCTATTGTGTTACATTTGATTTAAATAATGCATTTACTCTATTCCAACAGTGTTATTAGGCAGTTTGCAGTGCAATGTGGCTAGTTAGATTTGCACAATATTGTAACTAGTTGCTGCAATTGCATTTAACAGTAAGATTTAGTGCAACGTTATATGACAAGTTAACTACAAATGTTGTACTCTTTGCAATTAGAATGCTAACACTTATGATTTAGTAATGTTTGCAGCTAGTAGTTTGAATTGCACTAAGACTCTATCTCACAGCATTCGCAAACGTGTTCTTAATGGGCAAAACATATATATTCATTAAAACTACTTTTAAAACTGTACATATTGCGTTCATTCAATGATCTTATCTGCTATTGTGTTACATTTGATTTAAATAATGCATTTACTCTATTCCAACAGTGTTATTAGGCAGTTTGCAGTGCAATGTGGCTAGTTAGATTTGCACAATATTGTAACTAGTTGCTGCAATTGCATTTAACAGTAAGACTTAGTGCAATGTTATATGACAATTTAACTCTAAGAGTTCTACTCTTTGCAGTTAGAAAGCTAACAACTGTGTTTTAATAAATGTTGGCAGTTAGTGGTAAGAATTATACTAGCACTGTATATAACAGCATTCGCAAACGTGTTATTAATGCGAAAACATATATGTTCATTAAAACTACATTTACAACTGTACATATTGCGTTAATTCAATGATCTTATCCGCTATTGTGTTACATTTGATTTAAATAATGCATTTACTCTATGACAACAGTGTTAATAAACAGTTTCAACGCAATGTGACTAGCTAGATTTGCACATGTCTGTAACTAGTTGCTGCAACGACATGTAACAGTAAGACTTAGTGCAACGTTACATGACAAGTTGTCTACAAATGTTGTACTCTTTGCAGTTAGAATGCTAACAACTGTGTTTTAATAAATGTTGACAGTTAGTAGTAAGAATTATACTAGGACTGTATATAACAACATTCGCAAACGTGTATTTAATGCGCAAAACATATATATTCATTAAAACTACTTTTAAAACTGTACATATTGCGTTAATTCAATGATCTTATCTGCTATTGTGTTAAATTTAACTTGAATAACGCGATTATTCTATGCCAACAGTGGTAATAGGCAGTTCGCAGTGCAATGTGGCTAGATAGATTTGCACAATATTGTAACTAGTGGCTGCAATTGAATTTAACAGTAAGACTTAGTGCAATATAATATAGGACAAGTTAACTTTAAAGGTTGTAATGCTTGCAGTAACAATGCTAACAACTATGATTTAATAATGTTTGCAGTTTGTAGTTTGAATTGCACTAAGACTCTATCTCACAGCATTCGCAAACGTGTTTTTAATGCACAAAACATATATATTCATTAAAACTAATGTTGAAACTGTACAAATTGTATTAGTTCAATGTTATTATCTGCTATGGCGTTGAATTTAGCCTCAATATATAATTTACTCTATGACAAGATTGTTAATAGGCAGTTTGCAACGCAATGTAACTAGTTTGATATGCACAAGTTTGTAACTAGTGGCTGCAACGACAGGTAACAGTAAGACTTAGTGCATGCAATGTTATATAGGACAAGTTAACTCTAAGAGTTGTACTCTTTGCAGTTAGAATGCTAGAAAATGTGTTTTAATAAATGTTGACAGTTTTTAGTAAGAATTATACTAGGACTGTATATAACAACATTTGCAAACGTGTTTTTTATGCGCAAAACATATATATTCATTAAAGCTACAGTCAAAACTGTACAAATTGCATTAGTTCAATGTTATTATCTGCTATTGCGTTGAATTTTGCCTAAATAATGCATTTACTCTATGCCAACAGTGTTAATAGGCAGTTTGTAGTGCAATGTAACTAGTTAGATTGGCACATGTCTGTAACTAGTAGCTGCAATTGCATTTAACAGTAAGATTTAGTGCAACGTTATATGACAAGTTAACTACAAATGTTGTACTCTTTGCAATTAGAATGCTAACACTTATGATTTAGTAATGTTTGCAGCTAGTAGTTTGAATTGCACTAAGACTCTATCTCACAGCATTCGCAAACGTGTTTTTAATGCACAAAACATATATATTCATTAAAACTAATGTTGAAACTGTACAAATTGTATTAGTTCAATGTTATTATCTGCTATGGCGTTGAATTTAGCCTAAATAAATAATTTACTCTATGACAAGAGTGTTAATAGGCAGTTTGCAACGCAATGTAACTAGTTTGATATGCACAAGTTTGTAACTAGTGGCTGCAATTGCATTTAACAGTAAGACTTAGTGCAACGTTATATGATAACTTAACTACAAATGTTGCACTCTTTGCAGTAAGAATGCTAACAACTGTGATTTAGTAATGTTTGCAGTTAATAGTAAGAATTTTACACAGACTGTACATAATAACATATGCAAACGTGTTTTTAATGCGCAAAACATATATATTCATTAAAACTACAGTTAAAACTGTACAAATTGCATTAGTTCAATGTTATTATCTGCTATTGCGTTGAATTTAGCCTAAATAATGCATTTACTCTATGCCAACAGTGTTAATAGGCAGTTTGTAGTGCAATGTAAGTAGTTAGATTTGCACATGTCTGTAACTAGTGGCTGCAATTGCATTTAACAGTAAGATTTAGTGCAACGTTATATGACAAGTTAACTACAAATGTTGTACTCTTTGCAATTCGAATGCTAACACTTATGATTTAGTAATGTTTGCAGCTAGTAGTTTGAATTGCACTAAGACTCTATCTCACAGCATTCGCAAACGTGTTTTTAATGCACAAAACATATATATTCATTAAAACTACAGTTGAAACTATACAAATTGCATTAGTTCAATGTTATTATCTGCTATGGCGTTGAATTTAGCCTAAATAAATAATTTACTCTATGACAAGAGTGTTAATAGGCAGTTTGCAACGCAATGTAACTAGTTTGATATGCACAAGTTTGTAACTAGTGGCTGCAATTGCATTTAACAGTAAGACTTAGTGCAACGTTACATGACAAGTTGTCTACAAATGTTGTACTCTTTGCAGTTAGAATGCTAACAACTGTGATTTAGTAATTTTTGCATTAAATAGTAAGAATTTTACACAGACTGTACATAATAATATATGCAAACGTGTTTTTAATGCACAAAACATATATATTCATTAAAACTACAGTTAAAACTGTACATATTGCGTTAATTCAATGATCTTATCTGCTATTGTGTTAAATTTAACTTGAATAACGCGATTATTCTATGCCAACAGTGGTAATAGGCAGTTCGCAGTGCAATGTGGCTAGATAGATTTGCACAATATTGTAACTAGTGGCTGCAATTGAATTTAACAGTAAGAGATAGTGCAACGTTATATGATAACTTAACTACAAATGTTGCACTCTTTGCAGTAAGAATGCTAACAACTGTGATTTAGTAATGTTTGCAGTTAATGGTAAGAATTTTACACAGACTGTACATAATAACATATGCAAACGTGTTTTTAATGCGCAAAACATATATATTCATTAAAACTACAGTTAAAACTGTACAAATTGCATTAGTTCAATGTTATTATCTGCTATTGCGTTGAATTTAGCCTAAATAATGCATTTACTCTATGCCAACAGTGTTAATAGGCAGTTTGTAGTGCAATGTAACTAGTTAGATTTGCATCTGTCTGTAACTAGTGGCTGCAATTGCATTTAACAGTAAGATTTAGTGCAACGTTATATGACAAGTTAACTACAAATGTTGTACTCTTTGCAATTAGAATGCTAACACGTATGATTTAGTAATGTTTGCAGCTAGTAGTTTGAATTGCACTAAGACTCTATCTCACAGCATTCGCAAACGTGTTTTTAATGCACAAAACATATATATTCATTAAAACTACAGTTGAAACTATACAAATAGCATTAGTTCAATGTTATTATCTGCTATGGCGTTGAATTTAGCCTAAATAAATAATTTACTCTATGACAAGAGTGTTAATAGGCAGTTTGCAACGCAATGTAACTAGTTTGATATGCACAAGTTTGTAACTAGTGGCTGCAATTGCATTTAACAGTAAGACTTAGTGCAACGTTACATGACAAGTTGTCTACAAATGTTGTACTCTTTGCAGTTAGAATGCTAACAACTGTGATTTAGTAATTTTTGCATTAAATAGTAAGAAGTTTACACAGACTGTACATAATAATATATGCAAACGTGTTTTTAATGCACAAAACATATATATTCATTAAAACTACAGTTAAAACTGTACAAATTGCATTAGTTCAATGTTATTATCTGCTATTGCGTTAAACATATCTTAAATAATGCATTTACTCTATGCCAACAGTGTTAATAGGCAGCTTGCAGTGCAATGTAACTAGTTAGATTTGCACATGTCTGTAACTAGTTGCTGCAATTGCATTTAACAGTAAGACTTAGTGCAACGTTACATGACAAGTTGTCTACAAATGTTGTACTCTTTGCAGTTAGAATGCTAACAACTGTGTTTTAATAATTTTTGCATTAAATAGTAAGAATTTTACACAGACTGTACATAATAACATATGCAAACGTGTTTTTAATGCACAAAACATATATATTCATTAAAACTAATGTTGAAACTGTACAAATTGTATTAGTTCAATGTTATTATCTGCTATTGCGTTAAACATATCTTAAATAATGCATTTACTCTATGCCAACAGTGTTAATAGGCAGTTTGCAACGCAATGTAACTAGTTTGAAATGCACAAGTTTGTAACTAGTGGCTGCAACGACATGTAACAGTAAGACTTAGTGCAATGTTATATAGGACAAGTTAACTCTAAGAGTTGTACTCTTTGCAGTTAGAATGCTAACAACTGTGTTTTAATAAATGTTGACAGTTATTAGTAAGAATTATACTAGGACTGTATATAACAACATTTGCAAACGTGTTTTTAATGCGCAAAACATATATATTCATTAAAACTACATTTACAACTGTACATATTGCGTTAATTCAATGATCTGATCCGCTATTGTGTTACATTTGATTTAAATAATGCATTTACTCTATGACAACAGTGTTAATAGGCAGCTTGCAGTGCAATGTAACTAGTTAGATTTGCACATGTCTGTAACTAGTTGCTGCAATTGCATTTAACAGTAAGACTTAGTGCAACGTTACATGACAAGTTGTCTACAAATGTTGTACTATTTGCAGTTAGAATGCTAACAACTGTGTTTTAATAAATGTTGACAGTTAGTAGTAAGAATTATACTAGGACTGTATATAACAACATTCGCAAACGTGTTCTTAATGGGCAAAACATATATATTCATTAAAACTACTTTTAAAACTGTACATATTGCGTTCATTCAATGATCTTATCTGCTATTGTGTTACATTTGATTTAAATAATGCATTTACTCTATTCCAACAGTGTTATTAGGCAGTTTGCAGTGCAATGTGGCTAGTTAGATTTGCACAATATTGTAACTAGTTGCTGCAATTGCATTTAACAGTAAGATTTAGTGCAACGTTATATGACAAGTTAACTACAAATGTTGTACTCTTTGCAATTAGAATGCTAACACTTATGATTTAGTAATGTTTGCAGCTAGTAGTTTGAATTGCACTAAGACTCTATCTCACAGCATTCGCAAACGTGTTCTTAATGGGCAAAACATATATATTCATTAAAACTACTTTTAAAACTGTACATATTGCGTTCATTCAATGATCTTATCTGCTATTGTGTTACATTTGATTTAAATAATGCATTTACTCTATTCCAACAGTGTTATTAGGCAGTTTGCAGTGCAATGTGGCTAGTTAGATTTGCACAATATTGTAACTAGTTGCTGCAATTGCATTTAACAGTAAGACTTAGTGCAATGTTATATGACAATTTAACTCTAAGAGTTCTACTCTTTGCAGTTAGAAAGCTAACAACTGTGTTTTAATAAATGTTGGCAGTTAGTGGTAAGAATTATACTAGGACTGTATATAACAACATTCGCAAACGTGTTTTAATGCGAAAACATATATATTCATTAAAACTACATTTACAACTGTACATATTGCGTTAATTCAATGATCTTATCCGCTATTGTGTTACATTTGATTTAAATAATGCATTTACTCTATGACAACAGTGTTAATAAACAGTTTCAACGCAATGTGACTAGCTAGATTTGCACATGTCTGTAACTAGTTGCTGCAACGACATGTAACAGTAAGACTTAGTGCAACGTTACATGACAAGTTGTCTACAAATGTTGTACTCTTTGCAGTTAGAATGCTAACAACTGTGTTTTAATAAATGTTGACAGTTAGTAGTAAGAATTATACTAGGACTGTATATAACAACATTCGCAAACGTGTATTTAATGCGCAAAACATATATATTCATTAAAACTACTTTTAAAACTGTACATATTGCGTTAATTCAATGATCTTATCTGCTATTGTGTTAAATTTAACTTGAATAACGCGATTATTCTATGCCAACAGTGGTAATAGGCAGTTCGCAGTGCAATGTGGCTAGATAGATTTGCACAATATTGTAACTAGTGGCTGCAATTGAATTTAACAGTAAGACTTAGTGCAATATAATATAGGACAAGTTAACTTTAAAGGTTGTAATGCTTGCAGTAACAATGCTAACAACTATGATTTAATAATGTTTGCAGTTTGTAGTTTGAATTGCACTAAGACTCTATCTCACAGCATTCGCAAACGTGTTTTTAATGCACAAAACATATATATTCATTAAAACTAATGTTGAAACTGTACAAATTGTATTAGTTCAATGTTATTATCTGCTATGGCGTTGAATTTAGCCTCAATATATAATTTACTCTATGACAAGATTGTTAATAGGCAGTTTGCAACGCAATGTAACTAGTTTGATATGCACAAGTTTGTAACTAGTGGCTGCAACGACAGGTAACAGTAAGACTTAGTGCAATGTTATATAGGACAAGTTAACTCTAAGAGTTGTACTCTTTGCAGTTAGAATGCTAGAAAATGTGTTTTAATAAATGTTGACAGTTTTTAGTAAGAATTATACTAGGACTGTATATAACAACATTTGCAAACGTGTTTTTTATGCGCAAAACATATATATTCATTAAAGCTACAGTCAAAACTGTACAAATTGCATTAGTTCAATGTTATTATCTGCTATTGCGTTGAATTTTGCCTAAATAATGCATTTACTCTATGCCAACAGTGTTAATAGGCAGTTTGTAGTGCAATGTAACTAGTTAGATTGGCACATGTCTGTAACTAGTAGCTGCAATTGCATTTAACAGTAAGATTTAGTGCAACGTTATATGACAAGTTAACTACAAATGTTGTACTCTTTGCAATTAGAATGCTAACACTTATGATTTAGTAATGTTTGCAGCTAGTAGTTTGAATTGCACTAAGACTCTATCTCACAGCATTCGCAAACGTGTTTTTAATGCACAAAACATATATATTCATTAAAACTAATGTTGAAACTGTACAAATTGTATTAGTTCAATGTTATTATCTGCTATGGCGTTGAATTTAGCCTAAATAAATAATTTACTCTATGACAAGAGTGTTAATAGGCAGTTTGCAACGCAATGTAACTAGTTTGATATGCACAAGTTTGTAACTAGTGGCTGCAATTGCATTTAACAGTAAGACTTAGTGCAACGTTATATGATAACTTAACTACAAATGTTGCACTCTTTGCAGTAAGAATGCTAACAACTGTGATTTAGTAATGTTTGCAGTTAATAGTAAGAATTTTACACAGACTGTACATAATAACATATGCAAACGTGTTTTTAATGCGCAAAACATATATATTCATTAAAACTACAGTTAAAACTGTACAAATTGCATTAGTTCAATGTTATTATCTGCTATTGCGTTGAATTTAGCCTAAATAATGCATTTACTCTATGCCAACAGTGTTAATAGGCAGTTTGTAGTGCAATGTAAGTAGTTAGATTTGCACATGTCTGTAACTAGTGGCTGCAATTGCATTTAACAGTAAGATTTAGTGCAACGTTATATGACAAGTTAACTACAAATGTTGTACTCTTTGCAATTAGAATGCTAACACTTATGATTTAGTAATGTTTGCAGCTAGTAGTTTGAATTGCACTAAGACTCTATCTCACAGCATTCGCAAACGTGTTTTTAATGCACAAAACATATATATTCATTAAAACTACAGTTGAAACTATACAAATTGCATTAGTTCAATGTTATTATCTGCTATGGCGTTGAATTTAGCCTAAATAAATAATTTACTCTATGACAAGAGTGTTAATAGGCAGTTTGCAACGCAATGTAACTAGTTTGATATGCACAAGTTTGTAACTAGTGGCTGCAATTGCATTTAACAGTAAGACTTAGTGCAACGTTACATGACAAGTTGTCTACAAATGTTGTACTCTTTGCAGTTAGAATGCTAACAACTGTGATTTAGTAATTTTTGCATTAAATAGTAAGAATTTTACACAGACTGTACATAATAATATATGCAAACGTGTTTTTAATGCACAAAACATATATATTCATTAAAACTACAGTTAAAACTGTACATATTGCGTTAATTCAATGATCTTATCTGCTATTGTGTTAAATTTAACTTGAATAACGCGATTATTCTATGCCAACAGTGGTAATAGGCAGTTCGCAGTGCAATGTGGCTAGATAGATTTGCACAATATTGTAACTAGTGGCTGCAATTGAATTTAACAGTAAGAGATAGTGCAACGTTATATGATAACTTAACTACAAATGTTGCACTCTTTGCAGTAAGAATGCTAACAACTGTGATTTAGTAATGTTTGCAGTTAATGGTAAGAATTTTACACAGACTGTACATAATAACATATGCAAACGTGTTTTTAATGCGCAAAACATATATATTCATTAAAACTACAGTTAAAACTGTACAAATTGCATTAGTTCAATGTTATTATCTGCTATTGCGTTGAATTTAGCCTAAATAATGCATTTACTCTATGCCAACAGTGTTAATAGGCAGTTTGTAGTGCAATGTAACTAGTTAGATTTGCATCTGTCTGTAACTAGTGGCTGCAATTGCATTTAACAGTAAGATTTAGTGCAACGTTATATGACAAGTTAACTACAAATGTTGTACTCTTTGCAATTAGAATGCTAACACGTATGATTTAGTAATGTTTGCAGCTAGTAGTTTGAATTGCACTAAGACTCTATCTCACAGCATTCGCAAACGTGTTTTTAATGCACAAAACATATATATTCATTAAAACTACAGTTGAAACTATACAAATAGCATTAGTTCAATGTTATTATCTGCTATGGCGTTGAATTTAGCCTAAATAAATAATTTACTCTATGACAAGAGTGTTAATAGGCAGTTTGCAACGCAATGTAACTAGTTTGATATGCACAAGTTTGTAACTAGTGGCTGCAATTGCATTTAACAGTAAGACTTAGTGCAACGTTATATGATAACTTAACTACAAATGTTGCACTCTTTGCAGTAAGAATGCTAACAACTGTGATTTAGTAATGTTTGCAGTTAATAGTAAGAATTTTACACAGACTGTACATAATAACATATGCAAACGTGTTTTTAATGCGCAAAACATATATATTCATTAAAACTACAGTTAAAACTGTACAAATTGCATTAGTTCAATGTTATTATCTGCTATTGCGTTGAATTTAGCCTAAATAATGCATTTACTCTATGCCAACAGTGTTAATAGGCAGTTTGTAGTGCAATGTAACTAGTTAGATTTGCACATGTCTGTAACTAGTGGCTGCAATTGCATTTAACAGTAAGATTTAGTGCAACGTTATATGACAAGTTAACTACAAATGTTGTACTCTTTGCAATTAGAATGCTAACACTTATGATTTAGTAATGTTTGCAGCTAGTAGTTTGAATTGCACTAAGACTCTATCTCACAGCATTCGCAAACGTGTTTTTAATGCACAAAACATATATATTCATTAAAACTACAGTTGAAACTATACAAATTGCATTAGTTCAATGTTATTATCTGCTATGGCGTTGAATTTAGCCTAAATAAATAATTTACTCTATGACAAGAGTGTTAATAGGCAGTTTGCAACGCAATGTAACTAGTTTGATATGCACAAGTTTGTAACTAGTGGCTGCAATTGCATTTAACAGTAAGACTTAGTGCAACGTTACATGACAAGTTGTCTACAAATGTTGTACTCTTTGCAGTTAGAATGCTAACAACTGTGATTTAGTAATTTTTGCATTAAATAGTAAGAATTTTACACAGACTGTACATAATAATATATGCAAACGTGTTTTTAATGCACAAAACATATATATTCATTAAAACTACAGTTATAACTGTACATATTGCGTTAATTCAATGATCTTATCTGCTATTGTGTTAAATTTAACTTGAATAACGCGATTATTCTATGCCAACAGTGGTAATAGGCAGTTCGCAGTGCAATGTGGCTAGATAGATTTGCACAATATTGTAACTAGTGGCTGCAATTGAATTTAACAGTAAGAGATAGTGCAACGTTATATGATAACTTAACTACAAATGTTGCACTCTTTGCAGTAAGAATGCTAACAACTGTGATTTAGTAATGTTTGCAGTTAATGGTAAGAATTTTACACAGACTGTACATAATAACATTTGCAAACGTGTTTTTAATGCGCAAAACATATATATTCATTAAAACTACATTTACAACTGTACATATTGCGTTAATTCAATGATCTGATCCGCTATTGTGTTACATTTGATTTAAATAATGCATTTACTCTATGACAACAGTGTTAATAGGCAGCTTGCAGTGCAATGTAACTAGTTAGATTTGCACATGTCTGTAACTAGTTGCTGCAATTGCATTTAACAGTAAGACTTAGTGCAACGTTACATGACAAGTTGTCTACAAATGTTGTACTATTTGCAGTTAGAATGCTAACAACTGTGTTTTAATAAATGTTGACAGTTAGTAGTAAGAATTATACTAGGACTGTATATAACAACATTCGCAAACGTGTTCTTAATGGGCAAAACATATATATTCATTAAAACTACTTTTAAAACTGTACATATTGCGTTCATTCAATGATCTTATCTGCTATTGTGTTACATTTGATTTAAATAATGCATTTACTCTATTCCAACAGTGTTATTAGGCAGTTTGCAGTGCAATGTGGCTAGTTAGATTTGCACAATATTGTAACTAGTTGCTGCAATTGCATTTAACAGTAAGACTTAGTGCAATGTTATATGACAATTTAACTCTAAGAGTTCTACTCTTTGCAGTTAGAAAGCTAACAACTGTGTTTTAATAAATGTTGGCAGTTAGTGGTAAGAATTATACTAGGACTGTATATAACAACATTCGCAAACGTGTTTTAATGCGAAAACATATATATTCATTAAAACTACATTTACAACTGTACATATTGCGTTAATTCAATGATCTTATCCACTATTGTGTTACATTTGATTTAAATAATGCATTTACTCTATGACAACAGTGTTAATAAACAGTTTCAACGCAATGTGACTAGCTAGATTTGCACATGTCTGTAACTAGTTGCTGCAACGACATGTAACAGTAAGACTTAGTGCAACGTTACATGACAAGTTGTCTACAAATGTTGTACTCTTTGCAGTTAGAATGCTAACAACTGTGTTTTAATAAATGTTGACAGTTAGTAGTAAGAATTATACTAGGACTGTATATAACAACATTCGCAAACGTGTATTTAATGCGCAAAACATATATATTCATTAAAACTACTTTTAAAACTGTACATATTGCGTTAATTCAATGATCTTATCTGCTATTGTGTTAAATTTAACTTGAATAACGCGATTATTCTATGCCAACAGTGGTAATAGGCAGTTCGCAGTGCAATGTGGCTAGATAGATTTGCACAATATTGTAACTAGTGGCTGCAATTGAATTTAACAGTAAGACTTAGTGCAATATAATATAGGACAAGTTAACTTTAAAGGTTGTAATGCTTGCAGTAACAATGCTAACAACTATGATTTAATAATGTTTGCAGTTTGTAGTTTGAATTGCACTAAGACTCTATCTCACAGCATTCGCAAACGTGTTTTTAATGCACAAAACATATATATTCATTAAAACTAATGTTGAAACTGTACAAATTGTATTAGTTCAATGTTATTATCTGCTATGGCGTTGAATTTAGCCTCAATATATAATTTACTCTATGACAAGATTGTTAATAGGCAGTTTGCAACGCAATGTAACTAGTTTGATATGCACAAGTTTGTAACTAGTGGCTGCAACGACAGGTAACAGTAAGACTTAGTGCAATGTTATATAGGACAAGTTAACTCTAAGAGTTGTACTCTTTGCAGTTAGAATGCTAGAAAATGTGTTTTAATAAATGTTGACAGTTTTTAGTAAGAATTATACTAAGACTGTATATAACAACATTTGCAAACGTGTTTTTTATGCGCAAAACATATATATTCATTAAAACTACAGTCAAAACTGTACAAATTGCATTAGTTCAATGTTATTATCTGCTATTGCGTTGAATTTAGCCTAAATAATGCATTTACTCTATGCCAACAGTGTTAATAGGCAGTTTGTAGTGCAATGTAACTAGTTAGATTTGCACATGTCTGTAACTAGTAGCTGCAATTGCATTTAACAGTAAGATTTAGTGCAACGTTATATGACAAGTTAACTACAAATGTTGTACTCTTTGCAATTAGAATGCTAACACTTATGATTTAGTAATGTTTGCAGCTAGTAGTTTGAATTGCACTAAGACTCTATCTCACAGCATTCGCAAACGTGTTTTTAATGCACAAAACATATATATTCATTAAAACTAATGTTGAAACTGTACAAATTGTATTAGTTCAATGTTATTATCTGCTATGGCGTTGAATATAGCCTAAATAAATAATTTACTCTATGACAAGAGTGTTAATAGGCAGTTTGCAACGCAATGTAACTAGTTTGATATGCACAAGTTTGTAACTAGTGGCTGCAATTGCATTTAACAGTAAGACTTAGTGCAACGTTACATGACAAGTTGTCTACAAATGTTGCACTCTTTGCAGTAAGAATGCTAACAACTGTGATTTAGTAATGTTTGCAGTTAATAGTAAGAATTTTACACAGACTGTACATAATAACATATGCAAACGTGTTTTTAATGCGCAAAACATATATATTCATTAAAACTACAGTTAAAACTGTACAAATTGCATTAGTTCAATGTTATTATCTGCTATTGCGTTGAATTTAGCCTAAATAATGCATTTACTCTATGCCAACAGTGTTAATAGGCAGTTTGTAGTGCAATGTAACTAGTTAGATTTGCACATGTCTGTAACTAGTGGCTGCAATTGCATTTAACAGTAAGATTTAGTGCAACGTTATATGACAAGTTAACTACAAATGTTGTACTCTTTGCAATTAGAATGCTAACACTTATGATTTAGTAATGTTTGCAGCTAGTAGTTTGAATTGCACTAAGACTCTATCTCACAGCATTCGCAAACGTGTTTTTAATGCACAAAACATATATATTCATTAAAACTACAGTTGAAACTATACAAATTGCATTAGTTCAATGTTATTATCTGCTATGGCGTTGAATTTAGCCTAAATAAATAATTTACTCTATGACAAGAGTGTTAATAGGCAGTTTGCAACGCAATGTAACTAGTTTGATATGCACAAGTTTGTAACTAGTGGCTGCAATTGCATTTAACAGTAAGACTTAGTGCAACGTTACATGACAAGTTGTCTACAAATGTTGTACTCTTTGCAGTTAGAATGCTAACAACTGTGATTTAGTAATTTTTGCATTAAATAGTAAGAATTTTACACAGACTGTACATAATAATATATGCAAACGTGTTTTTAATGCACAAAACATATATATTCATTAAAACTACAGTTAAAACTGTACATATTGCGTTAATTCAATGATCTTATCTGCTATTGTGTTAAATTTAACTTGAATAACGCGATTATTCTATGCCAACAGTGGTAATAGGCAGTTCGCAGTGCAATGTGGCTAGATAGATTTGCACAATATTGTAACTAGTGGCTGCAATTGAATTTAACAGTAAGAGATAGTGCAACGTTATATGATAACTTAACTACAAATGTTGCACTCTTTGCAGTAAGAATGCTAACAACTGTGATTTAGTAATGTTTGCAGTTAATGGTAAGAATTTTACACAGACTGTACATAATAACATATGCAAACGTGTTTTTAATGCGCAAAACATATATATTCATTAAAACTACAGTTAAAACTGTACAAATTGCATTAGTTCAATGTTATTATCTGCTATTGCGTTAAACTTATCTTAAATAATGCATTTACTCTATGCCAACAGTGTTAATAGGCAGTTTGTAGTGCAATGTAACTAGTTAGATTTGCATCTGTCTGTAACTAGTGGCTGCAATTGCATTTAACAGTAAGATTTAGTGCAACGTTATATGACAAGTTAACTACAAATGTTGTACTCTTTGCAATTAGAATGCTAACACGTATGATTTAGTAATGTTTGCAGCTAGTAGTTTGAATTGCACTAAGACTCTATCTCACAGCATTCGCAAACGTGTTTTTAATGCACAAAACATATATATTCATTAAAACTACAGTTGAAACTATACAAATTGCATTAGTTCAATGTTATTATCTGCTATGGCGTTGAATTTAGCCTAAATAAATAATTTACTCTATGACAAGAGTGTTAATAGGCAGTTTGCAACGCAATGTAACTAGTTTGATATGCACAAGTTTGTAACTAGTGGCTGCAATTGCATTTAACAGTAAGACTTAGTGCAACGTTACATGACAAGTTGTCTACAAATGTTGTACTCTTTGCAGTTAGAATGCTAACAACTGTGATTTAGTAATTTTTGCATTAAATAGTAAGAAGTTTACACAGACTGTACATAATAATATATGCAAACGTGTTTTTAATGCACAAAACATATATATTCATTAAAACTACAGTTAAAACTGTACAAATTGCATTAGTTCAATGTTATTATCTGCTATTGCGTTAAACATATCTTAAATAATGCATTTACTCTATGCCAACAGTGTTAATAGGCAGCTTGCGGTGCAATGTAACTAGTTAGATTTGCACATGTCTGTAACTAGTTGCTGCAATTTCATTTAACAGTAAGACTTAGTGCAACGTTACATGACAAGTTGTCTACAAATGTTGTACTCTTTGCAGTTAGAATGCTAACAACTGTGTTTTAATAATTTTTGCATTAAATAGTAAGAATTTTACACAGACTGTACATAATAACATATGCAAACGTGTTTTTAATGCACAAAACATATATATTCATTAAAACTAATGTTGAAACTGTACAAATTGTATTAGTTCAATGTTATTATCTGCTATGGCGTTGAATTTAGCCTAAATAAATAATTTACTCTATGACAAGAGTGTTAATAGGCAGTTTGCAACGCAATGTAACTAGTTTGATATGCACAAGTTTGTAACTAGTGGCTGCAACGACATGTAACAGTAAGACTTAGTGCAATGTTATATAGGACAAGTTAACTCTAAGAGTTGTACTCTTTGCAGTTAGAATGCTAACAACTGTGTTTTAATAAATGTTGACAGTTATTAGTAAGAATTATACTAGGACTGTATATAACAACATTTGCAAACGTGTTTTTAATGCGCAAAACATATATATTCATTAAAACTACATTTACAACTGTACATATTGCGTTAATTCAATGATCTGATCCGCTATTGTGTTACATTTGATTTAAATAATGCATTTACTCTATGACAACAGTGTTAATAGGCAGCTTGCAGTGCAATGTAACTAGTTAGATTTGCACATGTCTGTAACTAGTTGCTGCAATTGCATTTAACAGTAAGACTTAGTGCAACGTTACATGACAAGTTGTCTACAAATGTTGTACTATTTGCAGTTAGAATGCTAACAACTGTGTTTTAATAAATGTTGACAGTTAGTAGTAAGAATTATACTAGGACTGTATATAACAACATTCGCAAACGTGTTCTTAATGGGCAAAACATATATATTCATTAAAACTACTTTTAAAACTGTACATATTGCGTTCATTCAATGATCTTATCTGCTATTGTGTTACATTTGATTTAAATAATGCATTTACTCTATTCCAACAGTGTTATTAGGCAGTTTGCAGTGCAATGTGGCTAGTTAGATTTGCACAATATTGTAACTAGTTGCTGCAATTGCATTTAACAGTAAGACTTAGTGCAATGTTATATGACAATTTAACTCTAAGAGTTCTACTCTTTGCAGTTAGAAAGCTAACAACTGTGTTTTAATAAATGTTGGCAGTTAGTGGTAAGAATTATACTAGCACTGTATATAACAGCATTCGCAAACGTGTTATTAATGCGAAAACATATATGTTCATTAAAACTACATTTACAACTGTACATATTGCGTTAATTCAATGATCTTATCCGCTATTGTGTTACATTTGATTTAAATAATGCATTTACTCTATGACAACAGTGTTAATAAACAGTTTCAACGCAATGTGACTAGCTAGATTTGCACATGTCTGTAACTAGTTGCTGCAACGACATGTAACAGTAAGACTTAGTGCAACGTTACATGACAAGTTGTCTACAAATGTTGTACTCTTTGCAGTTAGAATGCTAACAACTGTGTTTTAATAAATGTTGACAGTTAGTAGTAAGAATTATACTAGGACTGTATATAACAACATTCGCAAACGTGTATTTAATGCGCAAAACATATATATTCATTAAAACTACTTTTAAAACTGTACATATTGCGTTAATTCAATGATCTTATCTGCTATTGTGTTAAATTTAACTTGAATAACGCGATTATTCTATGCCAACAGTGGTAATAGGCAGTTCGCAGTGCAATGTGGCTAGATAGATTTGCACAATATTGTAACTAGTGGCTGCAATTGAATTTAACAGTAAGACTTAGTGCAATATTATATAGGACAAGTTAACTTTAAAGGTTGTAATGCTTGCAGTAACAATGCTAACAACTATGATTTAATAATGTTTGCAGTTTGTAGTTTGAATTGCACTAAGACTCTATCTAACAGCATTCGCAAACGTGTTTTTAATGCACAAAACATATATATTCATTAAAACTACAGTTGAAACTATACAAATTGCATTAGTTCAATGTTATTATCTGCTATGGCGTTGAATTTAGCCTAAATAAATAATTTACTCTATGACAAGAGTATTAATAGGCAGTTTGCAACGCAATGTAACTAGTTTGATATGCACAAGTTTGTAACTAGTGGCTGCAATTGCATTTAACAGGAAGACTTAGTGCAACGTTATATGACAAATTAACTACAAATGTTGTACTCTTTGCAGTTAGAATGCTAACAACTGTGTTTTAATAATTTTTGCATTAAATAGTAAGAATTTTACACAGACTGTACATAATAACATATGCAAACGTGTTTTTAATGCACAAAACATATATATTCATTAAAACTAATGTTGAAACTGTACAAATTGTATTAGTTCAATGTTATTATCTGCTATGGCGTTGAATTTAGCCTAAATAAATAATTTACTCTATGACAAGAGTATTAATAGGCAGTTTGCAACGCAATGTAACTAGTTTGATATGCACAAGTTTGTAACTAGTGGCTGCAATTGCATTTAACAGTAAGACTTAGTGCAACGTTATATGACAAATTAACTACAAATGTCATACTCTTTGCAGTTAAAATGCTAACAACTGTGATTTAGTAATGTTTGCAGTTAATAGTAAGAATTTTACACAGACTGTACCTAATAACATATGCAAACGTGTTTTTAATGCAGAAAACATATATATTCATTAAAACTACAGTTGAAACTGTACAAATTGTATTAGTTCAATGTTATTATCTGCTATGGCGTTGAATTTAGCCTAAATAAATAATTTACTCTATGACAAGAGTGTTAATAGGCAGTTTGCAACGCAATGTAACTAGTTTGATATGCACAAGTTTGTAACTAGTGGCTGCAATTGCATTTAACAGTAAGACTTAGTGCAACGTTATATGACAAATTAACTACAAATGTTGTACTCTTTGCAGTTAGAATGCTAACAACTGTGATTTAGTAATGTTTGCAGTTAATAGTAAGAATTGTACTAGGACTGTATATAACAACGCTCGCAAAAAAGTTTTTAATGCACAAAACATATATAGTAATTAAAACTATATTTAAAACTGTACATATTCCGTTAATATATTATCATTATCTGCTATTGTGTTAAATTTAACTTAAATAATGCATTCATTCTATGACAACAGTGTTAATAGGCAGTTTTCAATGCAATGAAACTAGGTAGATTTGCACAAGTTTGTAACTACTTGCTACAATTGTATTCAACAGTAAGACTTAGTGCAATGTTGTTAGACAAGTTTACTGCAAAAGCTGTACTCTTTGCAGTTAGAATGCTAACAACTGTGTTTTAGTAATTTTTGCAATAAGTAGTAAGAATTGCAAGTAGATTTTATATAACAACGCTCGCAGACGCGATATTAATGCAGGAAACATATATATTCATTAAAACTACTGCCAAAACTGTACTTATTTCATTATTTCAATGATATCATCTTCTATTGTGTTGAATTTAGCCTAAATAAACCATTTACTCTATGGCAACAGTGTTAATAAATAGTTTGCAACGCAATGTGACTAGTTAGATTTGCACATGTTTGTAACTAGTTGCTGCAATGACACTTAGCAGAAAGACTTGCTTCAATGTTTAAGACAAGTTAACTATAAACTTGTGCAAATCTAGCTAGTTACATTGAGTGGCAAACTGTTTCTTAACACTCTTGTCATAAAGTAAATGCATTTTCTAAGTTAACCTCAACGCCAAAGCAGATAATTACATTAACTTCAAAAGTTGTAATCTTTGGATCAAAGCTTCATAAAACAACAACTGCAAACGTTGTTTTATGGCACAAAACATACCTATTTATAAAAACTACTGTTAAAACTTTACATATTGCGTAAATTCAATGTTATTATCTGATATTGTGTTAAATTTAACTTAAATATTGCCCTTACTCTATGACAAGAGTGTTAATGAACAGTTTGCAACGCAATGTAACTAGTTTGATATGCACAAGTTTGTAACTAGTGGCTGCAATTGCATTTAACAGTAAGACTTTGTGCAATGTTACATGACAAGTTAACTCCAAAAGAAGTACTCTTTACATGTAAAATGCTAACAACTGTGTTTTAGTAATGTTTTTAGTTAATAGTAAGAATTGCACTAAGACTGTATATAACAATGCTCGCAAACGTGTTCTCAATGCACAAAACATATTTATTCATGAAAATTACTGTTAAACTGTACATTTTGCGTTTTTTATTTGTTATTGTCTGCTATTGTGTTAAATCTAACTTAAATAATGCATTTATTCTATGCCAACAGTGTTAATAGGCAGTTTGAAATGCAATGAAACTAGCTAGATTTGCACAAGTTTGTAACTAGTTGCTGCGAAAGTATTTAACAGTAAGACTGAGTGCAATGTTATATGACAAGTTAACTTTAAAAGTTGTACTTTGTGCCCTTAGAATGCTAACAACTGTGTTTTAGTAATGTTTTTAGCAAGTAGTAAGAATTGCACTAAGACTGTATATAACAACGCTCGCAAACATGTTTAAATGCACAAAACACATCTATTCATTAAGACTTCTGTTAAAACTGTACATATTGCATGAGTTTAATGTTATTATATGCTTTAGCGTTTAATTTAACATATATAATGCATTTACTCTATGGCAACAGTAATCAGAAGCAGTTTGCAACGCAATTTAACTAGTTAGAATTGCACAAGTTAATATCTAGTTGATGCAATTGCATTTAACAGTAAGACTTGGTGAAATTTTTTAAGGCAAGTTAACTTCAAAAGTTGTACTCTTTGCAGTAACAATGCTTGCAACTGTGTTTATGTAACTTTTGCAGTTAATAGTAAGAATTGCAAGAAGACTTTGTAAAAAAACGCATGTAAACAAGTATTTAATGCACAAAACAAATTTATTCACTAAAACTACTGTTAAAACTGTACATATTGCATTAGTTCAATGATATTATCTGCTTTGGCGTTCAATTTAACTTAGATTCATCATTTACTCTATGACAACAGTGTTAATAAACAGTTTCCAATGCAGTGTAGTTAGTTAGATTTGCACAAATTATTAACTAGTTGCTGCAATTGCACTTAACAGTAAGACTTAGTGCAATGTTTTAAGGTGAGTAATCTATTGAAGTTGTACTCTTTACAGTAACAATAGTAACAACTGTGTTTATGTAATATTTGCAGTTAATAGTAAGAATTGCAAGAAGACTTTAATCAACAACGCTCGCAAACGTGTTTTTATAGCATAATTCATTGTCATATATTAAATATTATACTAAAACTGTACATATTTCATTAATTCAACGTTCTTATATGACTTGGCGTTTAATATAACTTAGATAATGCATTTACTCTATGACAACAGTGTTAATAAACAGTTTGTAATGCCATGTAACTAGCTAGATTTGCACAAGTTTGTAACTAGTTGCTGCAATTGCATTTAACAGTAAGACTTACTGCAATGTTATAAGGCAAGTTAAAGTTAAAAGTTGCACTTATTGCAGTTACAATGCTAACAACTGTGTTTAAGTAATGTTTGCAGTTAATAGTAAGAATTACAAGAAGACTTTAAAAAACAACGCCCGCAACAGTGTTTTTAATGCACAAAACATATCTATTCACTAAAACTACTATTAGAACTGTACATATTGCATTTGTTCAATGTTATTTAATGCTTTGGCGTTGAGTTTAACTTAGTTAATGCATTTACTCTATGACGTCGGTGATGAAAAAAGTTTGGGAGGTTGTAATTGATGTATCAACATATCCCTTGTTTGCTACAGCTCCGTCTGAATCACTGCTTGCTGGTCTTACCACGTTTATGATTTCTTTATCTTCTCCATTGATATCTCCTACCCCATCTTTTTTAATCCATGTTTCTACGTATCCTTTGTTTGCTATATGATTTGGTGCTGTTGGTGTTGGTACATTATCAACAACAAAATTGTTTCAATCGAAATTTTTATCCACCTATACTCCAGTAATATCAAAGGGTAAGCCATTCATTTAACTCCAACATCAACTTTGATTTCGTCTACTATTTTTTATGAAGACGCACTTGCTGCTGCTGCACCTCTAGAAATATTGTTAAAAAAGCCCATATTTTTTAACTCAAAATAATTTATTATGCACCTTTCGTTCTTCTTATATTTATTACGAGTAAACTTTTTTACTACATTAAAATAATTAGATCCCCCGAATTCTTTTAAGAAATGCAAGCAATAATATCCACATAAAACGCTGCTGAAATCTTGTAGTTGGTTTGATTCATATTCATATAACTTATTAGATGTATAACATAAGTTTACAAATTCTTGTGGAGATTGCAATCCAAAACTATAAAAATAATTGACATAATCTGAGGTTATTTTTTTTGGCTACTCAATGTATTCCTGGTCCTTCAGTATCATCTAAATTTTTCATAAAACATTGACCTGGTATATTTTTTACATTTGTCGGAATCTCATCTCGGGATATAACACCTTTAAAACTTTTGATTTTCAAGTATGTAACACAATTCATTATTTGAAAATTAGATATTGGATGATTTATAAATTCTTGTTTACTTACAACAGAGTCCCTAACAAGGGCATTTCACTGAATGGGCTGTTTGGTCCTAAAAGAAGACCCGGCTTTTTTTTATAGCTGCTTAATAAATATCTTAAAGTGGGTATAACTGTTCCACCACTTTTAGTTGGTTGGGATTAAAATACAAGAACATTTCTTGATTGGGATACATCTATTTCACCTTGATCTATCAGTGGTAATAGTAATTTAAACATTCTTAGCCTATCATCTTCACCTTCACCTTCTCTTACATTTTCTCCATTCCAAACAACTTTCCAACTACGTTTGCAATTAATGGAATTCCGATTCCTGCTAACAAACTTCCAAGAAAACAACCTTTCTGTCCACGTCCTGTTTTTAAAACTAATCCGCTTCCACATTTATATGATTCTACTAGTTTCTTTTGTTGTGACATGGGTAATAGTTGTTTGATTTATTCCCTAGTTTCTGGTGTATCTACTACCATTTTAACATGTTCTGGTGATAATTGATATGATCCACCTATATATATATATGATTTCCTAATCGTGGTCTCTCCTAAACCAGAAATTGCACCTGTTGCAAGTGGGGCTAAGATTTTTGGTAATATTTTTTTAGCAACACCGGTTACTATTCTAAACAAATTCCTAATGCTTCCTCCGCTTGTTGCAAATTTTCTGAGTTGGGCTTTACTAATTTTAATATCAGCCCCTACGCCTTTATTTTTTGCCTTTTCAAGCTTATTTATTTGAGATTGAGTATGATTTACTGTTTCATCGCCTCTCATAAGATTATTATATGTTAATCTTAGAGTTATTGGCGTTTTATGCTTCATTGCTTTTGCAACTGATTCGGCTTGCCCGGCCGTCAAGTTTACGCTATAAGGCTGGTAGATTGTCATCATTTTGACAATTTTTATTTTCAAACGAATGTATATTAGTATCTTGTATTTAATTTTTTAAAATAGATAAGTTAAATTTAAACTAAATAGTAACTTAGATAAACTTTTTGCAAAAAAAATATATACATTAGTATAGTTGATGGCAAAATGCCAAATCTTGGTGAAATAAGAGAAATTAAAAAATACGTGGACTACTTTTATGAAGCCACAAAGTCTGATTTTGTTGTCGATGTTAATCCTGTTATTATCAAATCAGCATTAATTTATCAACATGCACTTGTAAAATATGTAGGTAAAATAGATAGTGTAAAAAGTATAATAGATTCACATCAAATCGATATTGGCCTGATCGGACCTGGTAATGATAGAATAACATGTTGTTTGGAGGCATTATTTTCTCGACACTCATTTTGTCATGTACATAGCTCATTTCATGATGCTTATGGCCGATTTTTCAATAGATATGGCTATGGTAATGGATATTGTTATTTATTTCACAATTTAACAAATTTTGCAAAAAAAAATTCATTGTTTGGTAATATTATTGGTTTGATATGTTCATTCTGTAAACAATTAGTCTGATTTGTCAAGGGTGTATTTATATTTATATACCTTTACTTTACCCTACACTTTAACAATCTTGTTCTTATTCCTTTTTCTAGTCAGTTTAATATCTTGTTTGATTGATTTTGGTAAATATATTCTTACTGTTTTGGAAGTTTCTTCATATTTTAACTCTGCGATGTCACTTTCTCCATATTTTGTATTAAAGTAAAACACATCTCTTACGGCGTATGTATGACTTTTTTTCAACGCAGCATCTATCTTTTGTGCTTGTCTTAAATCATCTTCCATACTTTCAAAGTCTGCTTCTTGTGGATAACTATTACTGTCTGATTTAAGATACAATACTTTTATACTTTTCTTTCCTTTGTCTTTACCCTTTGAAATAATATATTCATTTATTTCTGTATCTTCTGCCATCTTTTCTTTCAAAAATTTTGGTGCGTATGCTTTTATTATAACACCGGAGCCATAATTATTATCAGCTGGGTTTTGTTTCAAATAGATAGCAAGTGTTTCCCCATATTTGGTTTCTGATTTTTCTTTATCAAGAATCTTAAAGACAGCGTCGACTGCTAGCTTTGAGAATGGTACATATAATTGATTCATCTTTGAGATTGGTGTGAATTTGTTTTTTTACTCTACTCGTAAAATTTGTAGCTCTTATATACAATAGTAAATTTAAAACTCTAAAAGAAGAAATAAATTGTGAGGAGTGGGAAAATAGATGACCGGAGTCGGTTGGGCTTAGAAGTGAATCCAAAAAGAAAAATGTCTAATGCAAAATATTATGGCTGAATCACCCTTTCTTAACTACTACTATACTATCCTATACAATACACAACTTTGCTAGAGGAATTTTTCAGAAGAAGCAAGATACTTTAGTAAGGTCTCTTATAAGCTTCTAATAAAGTTAAAGCATGCAATTCAATGTCTATGAGTATTGGGCTACAGTTTTGTAGTTATTGGGTGGCCAAATCAAGAGCTTGAGAATATAGACATTATTATCAGGAAAATAATGTCAATGAATAGTGCATTTTATAAACACTCAGATGTTGACAGATTATATATTTAAAGAGAATATGGAGGGAAAGGAATGATTAACATTAAAGACTACTGGCAAAGGATGTGTTTATCAAGTCTTCGGTACATAGTCAGATGACCCAGGATTGTGCAGGGAAAAGCAATAAAGCAATGTTATATCTCCTTACTTTGTCAGAGTCTAAGAAAGTGGATTTCGTTTGACATGGCGTGGATTTTTTTTGGCACACCTTTGCGCGCGAAGACTCTAGATGGGGCTTGAACGACAAATTTTTATCCAAGGTCAGTCCACGTAATGTTTCCGCCTCCTATGATGCTATTTTTGTCAATTTTCATTGCTAAGGCGCAGTTTTGTTTATTAAATATCATAAATTGGCAGCTATTTCGACACATTTTCATTAGTTTACTCCGGAACCAATTCATCTCATTAGTGGAGTCATTTTCTAATATCCAAAATACTCCCGGGTGCTTGTGATCAAATGAAAATAGGTGTTGGTAGCTTCTGCATTATGGTAATTCATACCATCTGTCACAAACATGATAAATAATTGATATCAATACCAAGTAAAGAGGCCCGATAGCAGATCCTTTTGGTACCCCATAAGTGGTCTCTGTCCATGAACTGTAAGATCCATTCACTTTCAGCAACTGCTTTCCATTATGTAGATAGCTGTAAATGAATTCAAGAGATGCTTTGTGGTACCATATGCTTCAGTTTTCGCAATCAAAAGATCGTGTTTCGAGCAATCGAATGCGTCAAAGGGATCAACAAACACAGCGCCACGACTGACTCCTTTGTCCAGTGCCCGTTTATAGGCTTCGAAGAAGTGTGGGAGAGCATATGTGTGCTATTTCTCTCTCTAGAGCCACAAAAAAACAGTAAAAGCGGCAAGTGACAGCACTCTTTATTCATGTATTCACTCATTCATTCACTTATTCATTTATTCTTTTATGTTTTTTTCTCATAATCCCCTAAGTAAACCAGTCAAGGAGATCTCTTTATCGAGTCTCTCCTTCAAATGTGGTTAGAGGGAAAGTGGTTAAGGAATCGGTTACGAGCCGACAAAAATGAGTCGAGATCACTTTTGGCGGTCGATATCCAGGGACACCAACGTAGAGGTTTATGCAATGTCCCTGTGACAGCACTGTGATTGGCCTATAGTTTTTCGCAGAAATTTTCATCTTTCTTAAAAACTGATGCAATTCCTCCCTCTTTCCACTTTCAAGGAATCGTCTCTATTCAATTCCAGCATTTAAGTGACTTACCAAAATAGGAGCAAGGATGTCAGCATTTTTTTAAAGTCTTTTGCGGGATGCTATATACGGGAGAGAAACTTTCTTATTCGATTCAGAACTTCTGCGTTACTAATGCATGTCAATTGAGATAATTCTGTTGGAAACCTGTTTTCTTTAACTATTTTAATGCCCGGACGATCCATTAACCTTCAATTGCCAAGTCAATAGAATCATTAGTGCTAGTCGTGGTTGGAAGAGGTGTTTAAATTTTCGACTATTTCCAAGGTATCTGTAATATTTGTAAAGAAGTCGTCAAAAATTTCTGCTACTCTTTATCATCGGCAACAATTTTTCCTTTCTCATAAAGATTCTTACATGTGAGGTTGATTGGACTTTATCTTTGAAAACCGGGATTCTCATTTTTCTAAGAGTTTTCTTTATCAATAACATTTTGGCGATCAAGATTTTGTAATAATCGAGCGTTTCCATTGGTAGGGATTTGATATTGATATGATTTTGTACGAATTGTGTTGAGGAAAGGCCATGGTGGCCTATAAAAAGCCTCAGCAAAGGAAAAAAGAAGAAAGCGAAAAGCTAAGAGGATCTTGGGCTTGAAAAGTAGCAAGTTCTAGGCTTAGGGCAAGGAAGAAGGCAAGACGTTGCATTAAATGCATTTCATGGGATGAATGATGAAAATTGCTAAATGCTGCTCAATTTTAATTAGTTTTGCTTTCAGCACGTTTCCTTAACAACTAAGACCAATGCACATTGCCGGACGCAAATTTTTCTCATGAAAGGTCCGTCATTAGCATTTATATTATGTATTTTATAGAGACGTAGTTGTCAAAACCGCTTCTATGGCCCAGTGGCTCGCTTTGTACGCGGTAGGTCGGGGTTCGACATCCTATCAAGTCACAGCAAAGATTTGAAAAATGGTACATGCTGTTTCCTGCTTAGCATTCAGCATTTCAGGACAGAGCATGGGAGTGAAACACGGTGCTACCAGATGGCCAGCCCCCAACTGTAGCATTCACTGTGTTTGCACAGCTGTGTGACCCAAAGACTAATGAAACGGAGATACTCGCCACCCTGTTCACCAAAAATAGTGAGGGACGGAACTTTGACTTTGAATTGTCAAGAACTGTTGTAGTTGCGCAAACAAGACCATCATAGTCCCCGTTCATTGATAAGATGGGGAAAATATCATTAATAATTGAATATCTTAAGTGCATAGCACAGTAGTTGCTCTTATTTGGGTATTATATTATATTGTATTATATTATCTTAGCTCCTTTCCTTTTATAGCCAACTCATAAAACATAGATTATCATGGCATGAGCGTCAGACAACCCAATTTTAACTGAAACTATGCTGTTGAAGTTGTATTTCTGTTCTTCAATATAAGGGCTACGCAACTGCAACAGTTCTTGTCTGACTTAAACAAGTTGGGCTTTGACAAGAAAATAAAATCATAGCTGGCTGCAAAGTCTTAGATAGCACTATTCTTGTTCATCTCAAAGTTAGAGTCACCCGTGACTATTGTCGTTTCCTGTTTACTTGAAAAGAGGCCTAGCCCATTCTCAATTTGGTGGAAGAAGACGTTTTGACATTAGGACGGTGGGTGGACGGTGTATGCAAAAAGTGCCCATTTTTGTTTGCTAAGATGAAGCTGCCTAAGTAGGAATTCTTCTTTAGCCTAAACCATTAGCCTATCCCCTTTTTGTTACAGCCCCGTCGAAAGGGCAGTCTTTGAATCATTAACTGGCTTGTTGCGAACGATTAAGCAATTTCATTTCAACAACTGCTATTGCGATCATGTTTTAGCAAGTCATTCAATCCTGTTTCGAGAATTAGCATTGAGATAAGTTAGGGAGAGGTCTGTTTTATTCGAAAGCCGTATGTCAAAGGAGAATCCTTCTTCGTTTGATCGTTATCAATGCAACCAGTAGCTTGGCAGATATCTTGAATATTGTAAATAGACGCTGTATTGTATTGCAAATGGCAAAATTTTCCTGATTTTCCCCATTCTATTTAAAAAACCTAACTGGTTTTTTACGTAGACTTTTCATTCCTAATTGCTTCTCGGTTATACATCATTTTGTTATTGTATCACGTTCAATTTGTTGATTTTACGGATCAATGCATTCCTGGTAAATTTTTTATCACCTCATATATTTATCTCTCCTACTTTTTAGTGAGTTTTTTTTGGGGAAAGACCATGATGGCCTATACAAAGCCCCAAAAAAGGAAGAAAGAAAAAGCGAATGGCTAAGACGCCAGAGATCAGATCAAGTTTATAACAATGTTTTTCAATTTTCAAAATTTGCTCTTGAATCGTTTTTGACTGACGCTTTTGTGCTTTTCAGAATACAAGATAACAGTTTCCTTTCAATAAAATCTGCTCATTTTTCCAAGGTAACTTTTTCAGGATTTTTTTGATCAATGATTTAATGTATTCTTGAAAAACTTTGGCGTTTGCCCCTAAAAATATTTCCACCTACATATAATATATCCCCCTTTTGTGCCACTTCATTAATGTTTGACAGCATGCTATCTCAGTTATAAGATCTGCATTATTCCCCACTTGTCGTCAGGCTGAGCTGAATTAGTGCAAGCATCCTTGCGGCTTTAGCTGCCATTTTTGCTTCGTCATCATTTTGGTTCTTGCTGTTGTCAGCGTTACTGTCTCTAATATTGAATCTTTTCCGATTTTCTTTTCCTCCCAATTTCATCATTGCTTGCCACAGTGATGACAGCATTGTTTGGCAGTGCTTCAAATCGGTCTTTCTCTTTTTGCTTCGTCGCGCTTTGTTTCAGATGTATCTCTAAGGAATATACTTTCCTCAAAAATTTTGCAATTCTTGCACTTTTCCGTGAATTCATTGATTCTTACAAGTCCCTTTTTCTGTTCTTTTATGATGTTGTCTTTAGTGAAATTCCATCAGGCAGTTCTCCTTCTGTGTATGATTCATGTTATATTCTATGCAATATACATAGATAAATAGATGCTTTATAAATATACGCATATATATGTACATGTATATACTGTATCTATCTATGCACATATATATATTCATATATATATATATATATATATATATATATAGCAGAAATGCAGAAAAGGAAGAGACCGATTCTCTGTTACTCTGAGTTTCGTGCGAAGGCACTCGTCAGACAGACTATAACTCACGAGTCTGACGAGTCTGACGAGTGCCTTCGCACGAAACTCAGAGTAACAGAGAATCGGTCTCTTCCTTTTCTGCATTTCTGCTATCAACGCTCTGTACTTTGTACATAGAGCACCATATGGTGGTGAAGACAGCACCCTCTATGTGATATATATATATAAATATCTAAATCAATACCTAAATCTGATCAATATTTAAATCTGAGGCCACAGGATAGCTAAGGGAGCTCTCAAGGGATTTCAGTTTACCGCTACCACTGTCATTTTGACTGTCCCAACCACCACTCACCATTCCTTCAACATGATTCAAAACAATTTAAACAACTCAACTGCAGCAACTAACGTGGCACCTTAACCCTTTTCCATCTCCTTCTGCAACATCCGTGGACTTTCTTCCAACATCAATCCAGTGCATCATCATCTCCAATCCATAAACCCCTATGCACTCTTCCTCACTGAAACCAAAATCAAACCTCTTGATCCCAGTAACAGCACCGTTCTTTCTCCTCATCTCAAATGACCAGGTTATGAGTTATTTTCGTCCTTCCTTCCTAATGGTGGGGTTTGTGCATTTATTCGCTCTGATGTGCAGACCTTACACCTCAAACAATTCGATCTTTCTAATCCTGGCTTTCAACTCTTCTGGTTGAAAATTTCCCTTCCTCATGCCACAAAGTACATTTGCAATCTATACTGCTCTCCTAACTCAAACAATCATGAACTTCTCTTCGACAACCTTTCTAAATCAATCGAAACCATCACTTTACAATCTCCACACTCTGAAATCATTGTTCTTAATGATTTCAACATCCACAACTCCGACTGGTTCTCCTATTCCTCCAATGTCACCAACCCTGCTGGTCGGGAAGCTGAGGCCTTTGCCATTGTCAATGACTTGACACAGGTAATTTCAGAGCCGACACGCGTTCCTGATCGTGCAGGAGAAAAAGCAAATACTCTCGATCTTTTCCTCACATCTAATCCTAGCATCTACTCTCCTCCCACCGTTAGCTCTCCTCTTGGTAACTCTGATCATTGTCTCATATCCTTACGGCATGACTTCCTCCCTCAACTCGATAGACCCTTTGCTCCGCAAAGAGTTTTCCACTACAGCAAGGCTGACTGGGACTCCATTCGCACTTTTTACTCTTCTTGCCCTTGGTATTCAGGCTTTTCAAATTATCCTTCCTCTCTTGCTTCTTTCATCACCGATGCAATACTTCTTGGCATGGATCTTTTTATTCCTTCTTCTTACAAGCCTGGTAAAAAAAATTCCCCTAAGTGGTTCAATTCACAGTGCGCCAAAGCTGTGAATAACAAAAACCACTACTTCAAGGAATGAAGCGACTTCAAACCCAACACTCAAGAACTTCTTTCATCCAGTCACACAATACTTGATCCAAAACCATCAAAAATGCCAAATTATCTTTTGTTTAACGCATCAACAACAAAATCGCTTACTGCCGGGCTGGCTCTCGCTCCTTTTGGTCTATGGCCAAAGTTGTCTCCCAAAACTTTTGCCAATCATCTTTCCTTCCACTAAAAAGCAACTCTGACTCTTCTTCTACCACTCCTTCATCCAAGGCAAATCTTTTTGCGTCAATCTTTGCCTCCAACTCCAACCTGGACGACCAAGGGGTCCAACCTCATCACTTCCCCCCTTCAAGATTCACTATGTCACCCATTAAGTTCTCCACACGAAAAGTTCACCAAACCCTTCTCCAGCTTGACACCTCCAAATCCAAAGGCCCTGATGGTATTCCAGCAATAGTTCTCAAAACCTGTGCTCCTCAACTTGCCCCTATTCTTAACAAACTATTCCAGCTTTCCTACACTCTTGGCACATTTCCCACCTCATGGAAACAAGCCCACGTCTTTCCTATCCCAAAAAAAGGCGACAAGTCTAATCCATTCAACTATCCTCCCATTGCAATCACTTCACTCATCTCTAAAACAATGGACACAATCATCACGAAACAACTTCTTACCTTCCTTGAAACAAACAATCTTCTCTCTGATTACCAGAATAGCTCTCGAAAAGTCAGGCCTACTGGTGATCTTCTTGCTTATGCTGTCCATGTCTGGTCCTCTGCTCTAGAATCCAGTGGTGAGAGCAGAGTGATCTCCCTCGATATCTCCAAGGCCTTTGATCTCGTTTGGCACAAGGGTCTCCTCGCTAAACTGCCGATGTTTGGTCTCCATCACATTCTCATTAATTGGATTGGTAGTTTCCTTTCTGATAGGTCAATTGCCGTCAGAGTGGACGGCTTCCTCTCCAATCGGCACTCTATCAATGCTGGTGTACCCCAGGGCTCTGTCATCTCCCCTGTACTCTTCATCCTCTTCATCAATGACCTGCTCTTCTCCACGTCTTCTAGCATTCACTCCATTGCTGATAATAACTTCCTAAGTTCCTCATTTTCATTCAATCGAAATGACAAATGCTTCCACCGATTTCCAACTCCACAAAAACATTTCAGCCTCACTGCTCTCCAATGATCTGACAGTTATTGAAAAGTGGGGTAAAGACAACCTAGTTTCGTTCAACCACAGCAAGACGAAACAGGCTGTCATTTCACGCAAACGTAGTCAAAACTGTCCTCCTGTCCTCATGAATGGTGATGAACTGGACACTTCAGCTTCTTTCACACAACTTGGTCTTTCTCTTTCATCTAATCTCACTTGGAAAACTGACATCCATTCCTTTGCTAAACATGCATCTCAAAAGCTCGGCTTCCACGCCAGAGCCCGCGTCTTTCTCTCAGCTTCTCACCTTCTATATATATACTAGTCCCAAATCCGTCCTTCTTTAGAGTACTGCTCCCACGTCTGGGGTGGTGCTCCAAAATCTACTCTAGGTCTTCTCGACTAAGTCCAGTCCAAAGCCATTCGTCTCATCAATAATCCTAACCTCACCAAATCGCTCCAACCTCTTTCCCATCGTCGTTTGGTTGGAGATCTTTCCATCTATTACAGATACTTTCACGGACATTGTTCTCCAGAGATCAGGGATATTATTCCAGTTCCTCTGAGGCGTGTCAGGACCACCAGAAGCTCAACTCATTCACACCCTTTCCAAGTTTTACTGCCTAATCCATGAACTCTATCTCACAAATCATCATTCATCCGAAGAACATGCAATTTATCGAACGTCTTGCCTTCTTCTTACTTTCCTGAACCTTACAACTTGCCATCTTTTAAATCTAAGATAAATAAACCTGATCTTATCTCTCTATCCTCTTAGCTGCTCACCTTCTTTCTTCCTTTGTTGGGGCCTGTATAGGTCACCCTGGCCTTTCCTCTCAACATAACCCACTAAAAAAAAGAAAATAAAAACATATATATAGATACGGTATATATAACAATACATATATATATATCTATATATATATATATATATATATATATGTTTATATAGATATATATGTATATATATATACATATATATTTATATATGTATATATAAATATATATACATAGATACGGCATATGTAACAATATATATATATTTATATATATATATATATATATATATATATATATATATAGATATATATATATATATATACATATATATATATATATATATATATATTCATATATATATATATATATATATATTCATATATATATATATATATATATATATATATATATATATATATATATATATATATACATATATATATATATAAATCTACATATATATATATATATATATATATATATATATATATATATATATATATATATATATATATATAAATCTACATATATATATATATATTTATATATATATATATATATATATATATATATATATAAATATTTATAGCAGAAATGCAGAAAGGTAAAAGATCGATTATCTATTATTCTGAGTTTCGTGCGAAGGCACTCGTCGGACAGACTATAACGGAATCACATTCTGAAAAACATCGATTTTAAAATAAGTGAATTGGTTAAAAATAGAATAAAAATAGAATAAAATGAAATAGAATAAAATAAAAGTAACGCCTTCCCACGAGACTCAGAGTAACATAGAATCGGTCTTTTCCTTTTCTGCATTTCTGCTATCAACGCTCTATACTTTGTACATAGAGCACCATATGGTGGTGAAGACAGCACCCTCTATGTGATATATAGATATATGTTTATATATATACATATATAAATATATATATAAATATATATATTTATATATATATATATATATGAATATAAAATAGGCTGACGAGTTGCTTTTATAAATCCGCTGTTGAGATTGAATGTCACGTCCAGGTAGTTGACTGTCTTCATGTTTGTCTGTATTGTAATATTTATTCGGTGGATTTTGAAGTGTCTTGTTATGTTTTTTTTTATTCGTTCTGCTGTTGGTCCTGAAATGTTCCTAAATACAGCTAATCCGTCATCTCTGTTTAGTCCAATACTGTCTTTTCCGTACTTTGCGCATAAACCGTGGAGAATGTAGAGGCCAACTTTCTGCATTTCTGCTATCAACGCTCTCTGTACTTTGTACATAGAGCACCATTTGGTGGTGAAAACAGCGAAATATATTTATATATATGTATGTATATATATAAATATTATATATATCACAACAGAGAATCGGTCTTTTCTTTTTCTGCATTTCTGCTATATATATATATATATATATATATAAATATAGATATATATATATTTTTATATTTATATATATATAGATATATATGAATATATATATATTTATATATATATATATATATATATATATGTATAATAACAAGAGAGAAAAACCAGTGCTAGTTTAGAACTCCGAGTTTCATGTCATGCAATCATCAGCTAAACACATACCAGATAATCTTAACGGAATACGTAGAAAATCATAGAGGAAATCTGACTCGCAAAAAGATAAAAAGAATTATCAATGGAAGGTGGGATGGAATGTCAAAAGAGAATGGGTCTAGTCATTTGTTTTGTAGTTGGCCAGGAACTATTTGTTGGAATGGCGGCATTTGGAAATTAGTTCTGAACGTTGGTTGAGGAGGTGGTTGGGTGAGCGGTGAGACATAATGATGAATTGTTCTGTTAAGCATAAATGGCCAAATTTTCCATTGTTGGAGTATGAGTATTCATGGTGTAGAATGGCCCAGGAAAATGTAGGTGTAATGTGTGTGTGTTCCTTAAGTCCCAGATGTATGTCAATAGACTGGTGCTTTTTGCGTCTCTGTTGTTGTTGAATGATTATTTATGGCCGTTAAAGCGTTTTTGAACATCCCTCAGTCATTCATTCCTATGTAGGTTTGTCTAGGGAAGTTCGGTACGTCAACGTCACATTTGTAGACCAGGTAGTTGCTCTACGGGTCCCTCGAAGGAGGCAGATTGTCTTGGACTTGTAGTTGCAGTCTTTGGTGGGCTCGTTTGATGTGTTTTAAAGGGCCATGTTATGGGGTTAGATTATTCTGTCGAAGTTTGCTGTGCAGCTGCAGTTAACTTTGACACTGTTGGAATTAAATATTTTGTGAAGTTTATGCGAGGGTGGGAAGAGTTTTTCAATGAGTTTGAGGAATCATTTGGCAACGTTGGATGATACATTCTTACTGAAAGGTGGGTTAAACCATATCATGTTGCGTGTACGATTGTTTTTACGCTTGGTACATTGGTTGTAAATGTATTGAGGTGGATGTTCTTGCATCCGCTCCTTTTAAGGGCAACTTTGTATTCATCTCTGCATTGATCAAATATGGCTCAGTTCGATGAGTTTCTTCACAGTCGTAAATAAAAATATATATATGTATATACTATTATACATAAAGATATATATAGTTATATATATACATATATCATACTTAAATATTTATATACAGTATATGTATTTATCGTTGGATTCCACTCGTAGTCCGAGTTTGGTTCCCATTCTTCCTTCAGGAATCCTTTTGATGCCGCTTGTGGACCCTGACATGATTGAGTAGGCCCAGCCTGTGGCGGAAAAGTCTTGGGCAGTAGTCACATGGCAGAGTGGCCAGCGGAGGGGAGGCTACTTGTCTGCGCTTGCGTTCTTGGCGCTTCAGGTCCACCTGGCTCCTCCTATCGGCTTCGGAAGCCTCTACTCCTTCTCGAGCTTTGACCTTCCATGAGTGTCGCTCGTGTGCAATTTTTTCCCAGTTGCTATCGGGGATGTTGGCCTGCGCTAGCGATCGCTTCAGTTGGTCTTTAAAACGGTGCCTCGGGCCACCTATGGGCCGTTTGCCCTCTGCGAGCTCCCCATACAGAATAATTTTCGGGAGGCGAGTTGGTGGCATGCACGCAATATGCCCAACCCAGCGTAGGCGATGCTGGAGGATTATGGCTTCGATGCTCGGAAGTGATGCACGGGTGAGGATCTCGTTGTTTGCGATCTTGTCTTTCCAGCGTACCCGGATGATCTGGCGTAGTTTGGCTTGTTGGAACTTTTCTAGTTGTTTGACGTCGCGTGAATAGATCGTCCGTGTCTCGCAGGCGTATAGCAGAGTAGACAGCACAACAGCTCGCAACACCATGACTTTTGTTTGGAAATTAAGTCCGTGCTTTTCGAAAACTCGCTTTGTCAGTCGTCCATACGCCATGTGAGCCGTCCTTATGCGATTTTGTATCTCACCTTCGCATGTGGCGACTGATGACAGTAGGCTTCCAAGGTATGAGAAGCTCGGGACGCTGTCCACGATACGAGTGTTGGCTTGAACAGTCGGTATGATGTGCTGGGGTCGATTTGATGCGTGCTGAACGAGGAGTTTGGTCCTTTCAGTGTTTACGTCCATGCCAAAGGGTTTGTAGGCTGCGTTAAACTGGTCAGCAGTACTGGAGGTCCTGGGGTTTCTGAGTGATGGTGTCGTTGTCGTCCGCGTATTGGAGTTCACGGAAGTTATGGAGGGTTGTTTTCGTTCGGGATCGCAAACAGGATAGTTTGAATAGCCCACCATCTAGTCGGTAGCGGATTTCAACTGATGGTGCATCGAGAGAAATTTCGTTCATCATGGCTGCGGTGTAAAGCGCAAATAGTGTTGGGGCAAGAACACAGCCCTGCTTGAGTCCACCGTTAATCTCGAACGTTTCCAAAACATTACCTTGCTGGATTACCCTGGCCGTCATCCCGTCATGTAGAGCGCGTATCAGGTTGATAAAGCAGTCGGACAACCGAATTTGGCCAGGGTCAGCCACCTGATCGAAGGCCTTCCTCAGGTCCCAGAAAATCTGCATAAGCGGTTGTTGTTGCTCACGACTTTTTTCTTGCAGTTTTCTTGCGCAGAAGATCATGTCGATCGTGCCGCGGGAAGGTCGAAATCCACACTGGGACTCTGGTAGGATTTCCTCCGCCAGTCGGAGAAGTCTGTCGAGCAGGATTCGAGCAAAGATTTTACCGGCGATGCAAAGAAGTGATATTCCGCGATAGTTGCCACAGGACATACGGTCACCTTTCTTAAAGGTGGTGATTATGTTTGCATTTTTGAAGTCCGGGGGAACGGAGTCGGAATTCCAGAATTGAGTCAGAAGCTCCATTAGACGCGACTTCACAGCTGGTCCTGCGCTGTTGAGCAGCTCAAAGGGAACATTGTCTGGGCCCGGCGCCTTACTGGGCTTCATTCGCTTCATTGCTTTGGTGAGCTGATCGGGAGTGGGCGGTTCCGACATCCAATGTTGGGTGGATGCTTGGGGAGAGTTTGGGAGCAGTTCAGCCGGGGTAGTAGAGTGATTATTGAGATGAGTTTCGAAGTGGTTTTTCCAGCGCTCGAGTATCCTGTCAGGTTCACTGAGCACGGTGGTACCGTCTGCATCCTTGAGGTTATAATTGACGATCTAGTGGGACCGTAGATCTATTTCGTTGCGGCGTAGAAGCGTCGCATGTTCCTTTGGTCGGAGTAAGCTTGAATCTCCTCGGCTTTTTTCCTCCACCATGCATCTTGTATTTCGCGGAGCACTTTTTGGCAGGTCCTGCTGGCTTTGCGGAATTTTAGCATGTTGCCGCGTGTCGCGTGGCTCTCCATGTCGAGGCGTACCTTCCTTTTTGCTTCAATGATGCTTGTGATAGTAGCCTCATTTTCAGCAAACCAGTCTTGCTTCTTTCGTTTCGAGAAACCGATCATCTCTACGGCGGCAGTGGTTAAAGCGTCTCTGAGTGAGATCCAGTTCTCGTTCACGCTGGATGGTGGACAGGTGTCCAGGTGGGCCGTCGCCACTTCCTGGAAGCGCGATATCCACATCGGGTCCTTCAGTTTGTGGTAGTCGAGTCGTCTCTGGAGTCTGCTTGAGGCGGGGTGTCTTGGTGGTACGTGGATGTTCATTCTCAAACGGGACAACAGCAGGCGATGATCCGTTCAACAGTCATCGGCGCCCGGCATGGAGCGAGTTATGCAGACATCGTTGATGTCACACTTCCTTGTCAATTCGTAGTCGAGCGTATGCCATTGCTTTGATCTTGGGTGCCTCCAGGCGGTCTTCCGGCGAGCGGTAGGCGACAGATAGTGTTTGTGACAGTGAGTTCGTGTTCCGTACATAATCCGACAAGCAGGCGACCGTTAGCGTTGCAGTTGCCATGGCCTTGCTTGCCGATTAGGCCGTCCCACAAGAGGTGGTCACGTCCGACGCGGGCGTTACAGTTGCCGAGTACCACAAGCTTTGGGGACTGATCGGATCTTACGGTGGAGGTCGTCGTGAAAGGAGTCTTTCGTATCGTCATCTGCGGTAAGAGTCGGGGCGTGGACTGAGATTAGAGTGAGATAATTGCTTCGTTTGAGCGGGATCCGTAACGTCATAAGTCGTTCGTTGATTCCTGTTGGGGCTAGGTTCAATTGCTCCACGAGGCGTGTCTTGATTACAAAACCAACTCCATGGATCCGCGGCTCGTCGCTTGTTTTTCCTATCCAAAAAATTGTGTATTTGGCGGTGGTTTCTTGGATATTTCCTTCGTCAGCTAGTCTTGTTTCGCTGAGGGCGGCCACGTCGATGTTAAAGCGTGCAAGCTCCCTGCAGACGAGAGCCGATCTGTGTTCAGGTTGGTCCGAGTTAGCAGTATCCACCAAGTTCGAATGTTCCACGCACCAACAGTCAGAGCCTTAGAAAAATATTTTTTCTTTATTCCAGAGCCAATTTGGGCTTAAAATTTCGACCGCTAAATTGGGACGTCCACTGGTCGCGGATTACCAGTCAGACTACGTGTGATGACATGCTTCCCCACCTTCTCTAGGGAACTCCCCGATCGGGGTGGGCTGCGGTGGTCCTGAATAGGTCAGCCCAGTCGCGGAAACAGCTACCGAACTCGTTTGTCATCACGGTCAAACGAAGAGCGACCATCACGGGTCCGCCGCCAACGTGTGGGCGCAGTGTTGGGGCAGTGACAGCCTGTGCCACTGCTTTAACAGATCTTGGCCTTACTTATATGTATTTATATATATAGATATACTGTATATATATATATACTGCTATCAACGCTCTGTACTTTGTACATAGAGCACCATATGGTGGTGAAGACAGCACCCTCTATGTGATATATATATATAAACAGTATGTATATACTATCATAAATATATAAATTTTGTATCTTATATACACAATATATACTATCTATATGCAAATATATATTTATAAAAATATGTATATTTATGTATATAGATCCCTATCAATGTCTTCAAATATATAAATATAATAGTGTGATAGCAATTACGTTTCTCTTGAAAGGAACATTTTTGGAGATTTTTTCCCTCGTTGGTCAATGCTATTAGATGTGAATATGGAAGTCAAGTTTCAATGTACAATCTATGACCTTATCTGTATATTGAATGTGATGTCCACCTACGAACCTGATAAGGTAAATCCACGCTTTCGAGGCTCAATAGCTAAGCATTAATGCAACAGACTGGGCACTGATACGCTACTGACGTAAGTGCCAAAGTTATCATCCAAACAATTCATTGCTGCGGTTTGACTTCGAAGAGACCCATTGAAGTACAGGTCAATGTGGTGACACATGACTTGCTAAACATATCTCAGTTCAATGCTGAATGCCACTCTCGGTTGGCTTAGTTTTGATTCAAACCCTAATGTCTATGAATGGCTTAAGTGGTAAAAAATGCTGATTTTGGTTACCATTCACTATTTCATATAAGAGTTATCGGAAAAGTAAAGCCAAAATTGCTTTCAACTTTTTGTCATTGGTTTTGGAAGCTTAATCAGGAAGTTTATGGTTATGTATCCCACAAATCATCATTCCTCCATGGAACATGCAATTTATGGAACGTCTTGCCTTCTTCTTGCTTTCCTGAATCGGAGAACTTGCCATCTTTTAAATCTAAGATCAATAAACTTGAGCTGATCTCTCTCTTCTCGTAGCTTTCGATTTCCTCTTTCTTCCTTTGTTGGGGCTTCGTATAGGCGATTCCTTAACATAACTCACTAAAATAAATTCCAACTGGCATTCAAAGATATAATTTGGGAGACTGAAGCTATAAATACAAGCAGTGTACAGGTCCGTTGTCATGGTATGAGGTCATATCCAGATGTCAAGGATTTGTGAATCATACTGTATGATAGACAATAGGACTTTGGGAAAGGGTATGATTATCAAATTGTGCCTTTTTCATAGCTTCAAATTTGATTATTTTTGAGACAAAAACAGATCTCTAGGATGCCAAGAGACTACATCTACTGAAAAGGTACCTGGGCCCACCTCTGGATGTGACTGCGTTGAACGACGAGACTAAATACTCCCTTAGCACTTTTTTCCCGATAAACGCAATTGCCATCACACTATTATACAGTTGAGCATAGTATTGTAAAAGTTAGTGTAATATAGTTTAGTATAAAATATCATATCAGATATAGGAAAATATTGTATAGAGCAGAGCATTGAAAAATGCTAGAATGTAAGCGATAACAGTCAAGTATTAAATGGCATAGAACAGTGCGTAGTTGAGGCCAACAGAGAGAGAATACCTGCAGAGTTTGCCGCTGGCGACCGGATAGAAGTCTATGGACATGTTGCGGCTGGCAGATGACAGCAAAGGTTTCCGACACATGGTCGTCCACACCAGACGCTGGTATGGCACCCCAATGAAGAAGATCCACTCTATGATATCAACAAGAATGATAATACATTTGCAGAAAATGAAGAACTTGCAATTATCTGGGATATGCAGGTTCATACGGATGTAACCATCAAGTCCAACAAGCCTGAAATAACTATCAAAAGCAAGAACGAGGAATTTTGCATGGTAATCGACGTGGCAGTATCATCTGACTGTAACACCCGTTAAAGGAGCAGAGCAGCTCTCTAAGAATAAAGATCTAGAAATTGTGATTGCAAGAATGTGGGTAACGAAGACGCAAATTGTACCGGTTGTCATCGGAACACTAGGAGTAATTAAGAAAGATGCTGACTAGCAAATCAGCAAAATTATTGGAAATATCAACGTCACCGAATTGCAAAAGATCGCTCTGCTAGAATCCGTCCATATCCTCCAAAAAGTTTTATCTATCAAATAGAAAATGAATGCCCGTTAGAGCCCTAGAGCGGGGATTGGATTCGGCGCTAATGGTGAAGAATGAAGCAAAGACGGCGTAGAGATAATGATGATAATGATGATAATAATAGTCTTCTTCATCGAGTCTTGCCCTCAAATGTGCTTTGAGGGAAAATGATTACAGAATCGGTTAAGAGCCGACAAAAATGAGTCGACATCACTTTTGACTGTCGGTATCCAGGGACACCAATGTGGAAGTCTCTGCATTCATAATAATAGTGGAAGACAGAAGGAGAAGATTGAATTGATTTGGACAAAAAGAAGACAGCTTAGGCGACGGGAGATGGCTTGATGAAAAGACTGAACAATCCAGTACTAACATCAAATGCCGTGTGAATATCAAGATAACTATAATGATAATGATAATGATGAAATTGACAATGTTTACACCGGGTAACCTTTTCAACACATGAAGTGCTATTATCAACGAGAGCCCTATGACATAGTACCACAAAGTTTAATATAAAAAAACATAATAATCAGGAGTTTATTGCACAATTCGGGATATTGAAACCAAAAAACCTTTCCCGGCTTCTGTTCTAGCTACTGGGATTCTCTTACTCAAAGCAAATTTCAGTTGCGAGTTAAGGCTTCTAGGCATCATTCACACTCTTAACCCCTGTCCACAAAACACGAAGTAACCCGGGTTCGCTCCAGGTTAGTTTTAGCCCAGGCTAGATTTGCAATTTGGACACACATTCAACCTGTTTGAATCTTGGCTTGGAGGCTCGCCCTGCACACAAAATCAGTGCTGGAGCCATGCAGGGAAGTGCATGCAAAAATTTTAGTCTGGCAGCCTTGCTTTTATTCATAGCAGCTGCTCTCCATACAACTCTTTACTGCTACCGGAAATTTTCGTTCTTCATCGCATAATGGTGATTGCAAATTTAAAGCAGCTGATTATAAATGTCTCAGCAACGCCGAATATAGGAGGCGTATCCAAAACAGCACACCGACCCTAACAGAACAACTTTTATTCGTCAGTTTGTTTTCATAAGGAATTCTGAAGTATGAGAAAACTAGCGAGCAATGTTTTTGCACCTTTTTATCAACAAGTAGAAGTGCGCTTTAACGCCAAGAAAAGTAATTTTTGATTCTGCCATTTTACAATCAACATTCAATATTCATGAAGGTTTCTAACAACTGAATAAGCGCAACAGGTCTTGCTTTCATACAACCATCACTCTTGCCTAGCTAGATGCAAGCCCTGATCAGCTTTTTTGTTTCCAGAATGAAAAGCCTGGGGTGAGTTAATATAGCTAGCCTACTTCAAGTGTAAACAACTCAACTGTGAACATCGAAATCACCTATGCGTTTGTGTCTCTAATGAGTCAATTGATTTCAGTTTCAGTTCAGTCCAAATGGCCATCATCTTGAAGCTAATTGCAACGTAAGTTCGTCAATGCCGATTTATAATGATATTGCTTGTTTGCTTTATTTTCCTACTCTTGCATTCTGTTCAAAATGCACGTATATAAATCGCGGATGGTTTTATGGCTTTATGAAAAGTTTCATTCGAAGACGTGAAATACAATGTTGCGCGTCTTTATCCAGGTTTTTGAGAGAGCATGTCTTGATGACCTGGGGTTCAAAACGCAAACATCTTGCTGCATCACCTGCTGTACAATGTCTACAACTACACGTGATTATTCTTCATCACCTTAGCTGTCTGCCACCTTCACAACTACATAGTTATGGACGGGATGCATTCAAGAGCAGCTTGAATGTATAGTTTATTTGCCAGCAAGTCAGCAAGTCAGTCCGGTAGCAAATGTACATGTTTCACCTCAACACCGGTTATGCAATCTCTTCATCTTCAAATCCTGATCTTCTCCATTCTCTTCAGACTTGCATGCATATAGACAGAATTTCTTGAAGGCAGTGCAATTTTACAGTCAGACTACCCGAACCAAGCCACCTATATGCTGAGCTGGCCATGAGTAGTGTAGAGCCCAACACCTTGATATTCCTAGACAAACACTCTCCAGATTAAGCAACCAGGATGGTAACTTCTCTAAGAACTCATTATAGATGTGACAGTTGGCATCAGCAAAAATATTCCCCTGGACTGCTGAAAACAAAAATGGAATACACTATCTCGCTCTTTGCCTGATGCCGTCATACGGCCAATCCAAGCGGTTCTTCCATGTCACGGGTGCTAAAATTCATGACGAGGTACCTACTGAAACTTGAATTAGTCTGTGCAACTGCTCAAGAAACACTTAAGCGAAGCACCATGGAATTATCTTGCAATATGGTCATATCACTGACGTATCTGACTTAATAGTTTCATTAGTTAATCTTTTTATGTTGAGGAAAGGCTATGGTGGCCTATAAAAAGCACCAACAATGGAAGAAAGAAGAAAGCGAAAGTTTAAGAGGAGATAGAGATCAGATCAAGTTTATTGATCTTACGTTTGACAGATGGCAAGTTGTAAGATTCAGGAAAGCAAGAAGAAGGCAATACGTTCCATAGATTGCATGTTTTAGGGATGAATGATGATTTTCGGGATAGAGTTCGTGGAGAAGGCTGCAAAACTTGGAAATGGTGTGAATAAGTTAAGCTTATAGTGGCCCTGACCCGCCTCAGAAAAACAGGAATAGTTTCCCTGATTTCCTGAGAGCAATGCTCGTGAAAGTATCTGTAAAGGTGAAAAGATCTGCCACTATATGACGACGAGAAAGAGGTTGCAGCGACTTGTTGAGGTTGAGATTGTTGATGAGATTAATGGCTTTAGAATTAACTTTGTCAAGATGGCAGAGTGGATTTTGGAGAGCCACCTTAGACGTGGGAGCAGCACTCTAAAGAATAACGGATTTGTGACTTGCATATGGTTAGAAAGTGGGAAGATGAGAAAAGCCCCTAGGCTCTGGCGAGGAAACCAAGCTTTTGAGATGCATGCTTAGTAATGGCACGGATGTGAGTTATATATAGATATATATATAGATATATACATGAATTTTCGCATTATCATTGTCATTATTGTTACCACTACTATTATCATTACCATTACTATTTTTTTCGAAAAATATTAAAAGTACATATTAAGGATTCTGTTAAGGATATAATGGTGGACTATTGCAGAGCTATTGGACTTTGATTTGTTCATTCCATTTTTCTTTCTATTATCATGTAGTGCTATTAACCGTTGTAGCTATTAATATCGTATTGAAGGTAAATACCCATTGTACTCTACCTGTCAATAAATGTCTGCATAATCCTAGAATCTAACTATATTCAATGAACTGATATTTCAAAAAATGTAAGAATGGATTTTTCTTTCTCTTTTTTCCGATTTAATTTACCATTAGTGTTAAATGACTAAAGTAATGAAAATAACTGAAGGAAATAGCTGAACTTATTATCACTATTAGCATTAGTATTATTTTCCGACGGAACAAGGACAGGACAGACCCTGCCTTGATGGACCTTTGAACCATTTTTAGCTTAATTTAACATTGTATTTCCTTCTTTCTTTTTGTTTCTTTTTCCGTTTGAGTTGTCATTAGTGTTAAGTAAAAAATATCCAATTACGCACTGCCTGTTAAAAGAGAGGTGTGGTTTTGCATTTTAAATATGGAGTTAATGAACGGCCTAAGCAAAATTATTTCGAAATCAAACAGGACGATTAACTCATCCTGTTTAAGTGTCTAGTTGACCAGGCAGCCTGCCAGCCAGCCAGTGCGGATGCAATAAACAGGCCTATTTGGTTGATTACAACGAAAGAAGGACTCTTGTCTTTTAATTCCCTCTCTCTTTAGGATTATCTGCTGTCATCAGTGCAATGCCAGCTTAAATGCGACAATGATGACCTCGATTCTGAAGGAGATCAAAGCAACCTACGATTCATCAATCCCACCAGTCGAAGGAGGTACTGCTTTCTTTTTCATCAAGTCTTTCCCTCAAATTCGCCTCAAGTATGAGAGCAGGTTTTTGTTGCACTTTTCACTTGGTTGGGCAAGCTCAGTTTTGTGTGACATTATTGGAAGATTGTTTTGAGAGCAAGTGGTTGCAGAATCGGTTACGAGCCGGCAAAATTTCACTCAAGAGTTGAGATCACTTTCTTTGGTCGATATCCCGATATCCCGGTATACGAACGTGGAGGTTTCTGCATTTTCCCCGATACTGCTTTGATTTGGATTGAAATGATTGAGATTAACCTTGAAGCTTTATCAGCCTCCTTTGCCTCTCTTCCCTGGAATAGATTGATATAGTTGAGTTCCGCACCTGAAGCGATTGCCGGGACCACTCCTAGCAAGTAAGGTGCCATTGTGAGTCGCGACATTGTGTGTAAAAGTCTTCAGCCTCTTTCCTCCTCACACTCCGCCCCAAACCCCACCCTCGTGTAGTACAGGGTAGAAGGATGACGGGGCTCGGAAAGTCAGCATGAGCGTGGGGTGGAATTCTGGACGTTGAGAGCAGGAGACATGTGCTCTAAGCACTATGTCAACTACTACCGCCTCCTACGAAAATGTGACAAGAAGATCAAAACGCTAATTATCTTTATTGCAATAGGGTTACCAGTGAACGTCTCTGTGCAGATGTCTATTATGGACATGTTCCCCTATCAATCGATCCACATGGTGAGTAATTTGAAAATGATATTTTGCCCAGTGTACTGTTGTGCTTTTAACTAAGTAGAACTAAGAAATGTACTATGCAAATTACGAGCTACCTTTTTGGACCAATCAATGCCATTACTCTGCATTTAACTGAAGAGCACGGAAGCTCATTTTCATACATTTTAATCCACCTGTGGGTATGAGTTCATAGGTTTCCTTCAGCCATTATCCAACGTTGCATATTTTTGTGACTGACAAATGAAAAACATTGAAGTATTGTTCGACTAAGCATTTGCTCTCGAAAGTCTTCAGTATGGCGAAGTCTTTTTTTGCCTGTTTTGCCTTATTAGAGTTTGTTCATCAGACGAATTATTAGCTAGTTGCATATAGACTGGTACAAGTGAAGTTAATTGCTTTCCAAAATTCTCTCCGTTTTCCTTTTCAGCATTACAGTGCAGATTTCTTTTTAAAACTGCACTGGTATGACTACAGGCTGGCGCTAAACAAATCCGACAACCATTCGTTCATACCTGCGAAGGGCGGATTTTTATGGAGGCCCGACATATATTTTCCTCAAGGAAGGCAAGGAGACTTACAGAATATACCCAGTGACAATGAAGGATCGCATTTTTATCTGAACGGAACAGTTGTTCATGTCCAGAGGTAAGAAATCATGCTTTTTATTGTTGAATCGCTGAGGCAATTAATGCTGCTATCTTTCACGCTTTCTACTTAGCATACGAAGGTATCAAATTAATGAGTGTAGGAAGCTATGTTTATCCAGCAGTGCTCTGAGCCCCCTGCTCCTTCCTAATGTTTTCAGCCTGTATTATTATGATCTAGCAGCTCTCCTTGCTTTTAAGTGGGATATAGGGCTAAAACCCCAACCATATAATCAATGAGCAAGTTTCTTATCACTAAACCATCCTTGCAAACATTATGATAGATTGATGGAAGCGTTGTCAAGAATCTTCTTGATCTTGGTGATTGCGATACTTTTTTGATATGAACATTAAAATTATGTATTCATGACTGTAATAAATGTACTGATGATGTGATGGTAGCGATTTTGGTGATTGTGTTGATGATGATTGTAGCATCGAATGTTGGCTACAGGTACAATCTCACTAATCGCAGAAAGCACAGCGAACAAACAAACAATTCTGTGATCATGAGAACTCGAGATATGGTTTGGTAAAACAACAATAGATGAAATAGAACAAGGAAACATCTTCTTCTTCTAGTGTCATGGCATATTCATGCCGTAGACGATTCATGGTGGCTTCATCCGTCTCCATCCATCTATGTTCCGTGCCATCTCTCCCAACTCCGTCCCATCTCGTGCATTTGCTATCTTCCTCATCCAGTCCAGAAACGCGATTCTCTGCCTTCCTCTTACCCTCTTCCATTCCATTGGAGTCTCGATATTGTGGCGTTCTATTCCATCCTCCTCTCTGAGTGCGTGACCAATAAACTTCCATTGCCTGCCTCGAATAGTATCAACCAGTGGTTAGTTTGCATTCGGTTCAGTATCTCTTTGTTTGCGACCATCTCCTTCCACGACACCCTCCATGACACATCTCCTTCCACGATATATCGAAGAAGCTACACCCCAACATAATAGAAATGGTAAACGAAATGAGCAAACGAAATAAGCCAACGAAATAAGCCACGAAATAAGCCAACGAAATAAGCAAACGAAATATGCTAACGAAACAACGAAAGAATAACGAAGTTCGAAACTCACAATCTGTGTGCCACTATGAAGAAACTATAAAATAACGTCCGAAAAATGATTCGCCTAACTCCATACTGTAAGCCACGAACACACCCGAATGCACGTTAAACAATACTTGTTGAAAACAATTTCAGCGACGAATAACAGGCAATCCTCGCTCTCCCTTTCCCTCTACGCGTGCCCCCCCCAACCAAATCCCAAATCAACATGAACTCCCCTGGGTGACAAATCGCGGAAAAAACAAAAGATAAGTAACGTTGGTAAAAGTGTCATCTCCCTAGACTCTTGAGGGCCTCTTGCACGTTACAATAATGATTATGATGATCATGATCATTTTTATTATCATTATTATTATCACCTATTTCGTCATCTATTTTAAAATTTTTATCGCCTAACGCTAGCTCTCTTTGGTCAAAATTGCAACAAAATATGCCAAGGAATATCTTTGATTTTACCATTCAGTACTTCAGCAATAACTTGCCACTAGAAAAGATCTGTAAAAATAGTCCCTCTCTCTCAATCACTTTCTTGCTCTTTCTGTCTCCAGAGTGAAACCTTGGTTTTTTCCTGCAAGTCTTACCTAGAACATGGCAGATATACCTGAAGACACAATTCTGTACTTCAATTTCATGCAAAAACTTTCTCTTTTTCGTCTGATTCGTCTATTTATGCTGATCTTCCTGCACTTCCATCACCAAGTTTGATTTCGGGGGAAAACGTAACACCAGATCTTATTTTGTGAGTAGAAAAAAGGAGAGCCTCTATATTCTAGAATTGACAGTTGGCTTTGAAAGCAATCTAGAGGTCAATAGCAGTCGTAAATCTCAAAAGTATCTGACCCTAATACAAACGTTCCAAGCTACTTACAGGGAAGACAAATTCATGAATGTTTTGATGAGTGGTCTTGGAGCCTAAAACAAGTCTTGTGACTTTTCACTTGCTATGCTTAATGATCTCGATGCTCCATACAACATAGGGGATCGCTTAATTTCGAAAACCATGATCATTTCTTTAGAATGCACGTATTGCATATTTTGCCGACGGAGTAAGGACAAATCCTGTTTTGATGGACCTTTTAACTATCTTTTTGCTTTATTCAACATGATATTTCTTTCTTTCTTTTGTTTCTTTTTTCGCTTGAATTGTCAATAGTATTAAATTGAAACTGCCAATCACACACAGAGAGGTGGGTTTTAGTATATGCAGTTGATGAGTGGTTTAAGAAATGTATGATAATAGATACAATTATAATGATTATGATGATTATGATGGTGATAATAATTACGATTATGATGATTATCATGATAATGATGATAATTGTGATTATGATGATAATTATGATTAGGATGAGAATGATGAAAATGGTGATGATGATTATGATTATGATTATGATGATAGGGACTGTGGTGATCATGTTGATGATGATGATGATGATGATGATGATGATGATGATGATGATGATGATGATGATGATGATGATGATGATGATGACGTCGATGATGATAATCACGGAGATTAAGCCATGCTAAAAATGACATTAAAATGTTCTCCACCTCCTTTTGCTTCCAGTCTGTGTCTATATAAAAGTCAACCTGCTTACTGCTTGTCCGCAGACAATCGCGTTGAATTCTCTTTCCCAATATATGCAAATTAACAGTGCCAACAACAGGTGAATACATAAAGATGTTAACAAGATGCGCCTGCAATCTACTCCTGGCGCAGAATGTTGTCATTCAATACAATAAGCTTTAGTTACAGGCCTGGTGCACGTTTCAGTAAATCTTCAGCATCAACTAAAAGGGACGGAATATGGATTCAGGGTGTTTCACTCCAGTGCTTGATAGACTGATCTAATGTCACAAAAAGATGCCTTGGGATAATGCCTTATCATCATCATCATCATCATTTTCATCGTGATCTCCATCATCATCTCCAATCATCATCACCATCATCATCATTATCATCATCGTCATCATCATCACCATCATCATCATCATCAGCATCAGCATCAGCATCAGCATCAGCATCAGCATCATCTCCATCATCATTACCATCTTAAATCAGCATTATCATCACCATCATCACCATCATCATCATCATCACCATCATAGTCATCATAATCATCATCTTTAGCATCATCATAGTCATCAATGATCAGACTTTATTATCAGTCGTCTTTAGCAACCAAAATCACCGTCAATCATAACCACCATTATAAATATCATTGCCATTACCATCAACATAAGCATTCTCATCATCAAATTAATCATTCCTCTCGCCACAGGGCTATTCAAATCAAATACGTTTTGATTAGCTGTTCCTAGTAGCCAAGTCAATAGTGCTTTCTGGTCGTTGGACAATCGTTGATAGGTTTTAATTGCGATAGCAAACATCTTTGTTTGCATTTGTAATGAGTACTGTTGATCAAAGGACATCTGCATTTCTCTGTTTGAATTGCTTCTCTTTCAAGGAATCTCATCTAATTTCGGGAAATTTAATCAAATGTCGGCGTGAAAGAAAACCAGTTGATCTAGTGAGCATTGGTCTGTCAGACATAGGCAGAAATAGGTTTGTACGCAAAGCCAGTTAGTGGTACTAATAACGTATCGTAGCCAGCCCTAATCACGATTCGAAGCGCAGCAATAAGCGAACATTTGGGTCAACTTTGTGGACTATTCAATCATCCGTAAACTGTTTTACTGTTTACCAGAAGATTAATCTCATTTTGCAGAAGGCATACGTAAGTTTCCATTGCATAGCAGACATTGTTATTTTGATGCGTTTTGAACAGAATGCTCAAGTTGAAGCCTTTCATTTTGTGCAAGCAGGGCTGATTCTTTTCTAAGAGGCCACTGTCGTGAAGAAGCAAACGATTTCAATACTGTTGAATTCAACGTGTTGAACCTGCACACCGCTTTGGTGCACAAGCCTGTTTGTTAACGGGAGTCTGATGTTTTGTTGCTAGGAAGATAATGCCTGTTGTCAGAAGCCCGAGTTCACCCTAACCTCTGGTTTTGCTAATTTGCTTAAAACCCGCGTATTCTACAAGTTGCTGATAAAGTAGCTGCGTCATAACTGGGCGATCTCGGTTTCTAAATTGAACCGATTACAAATAACGACAGGACTCTACCCTGTAGGGTGCAGGTATCCAAACTTCTCGCTTTTATGAAACATGTATTGGTTGGGAGATAAGGCGTTTCACTGACTTCCATTAATTGCACGGAGATAACACACAGAGCACAAGGCTAATAACTAGGTCATCGAGATACAGTGCAAATGATAGATAATTTCATGAGGAGATTTCAGGGAGAGAGGCCATCAAACTGAGACGCCCTGCAGGGATTAAATTGTTCTTATCTGTTTGGAAAGTAGTCAATGATGTCATCTTTATGCACCCGGGTTGCTGCTGGAGTCGGAATTTTCACTTGACTAAGAATTTGAAATTACCATTCTCAAGTTTATGTGCAGAATTGTGAGTGACTTGCTGAGACGTAGTACAGGGAACGACCTCCAAGGAATCATCGACTTGAAACCAATGCTGCTGTCGAGGAATGTCCTCAAGCCGAGTAAACCATTTGTCAAAAATATTACCTTAAATATTGGTCAACAAGATAGAAAGCTGTTTCTCTTACGCAGTTGAGGACGAAACGTGAGGCCTTGAAAACAAATCATCATATGTGGAATAAATATTGAATCTAGAAATCAAACAGTTTCTGCAGCCAGTGAAAAGGTAGAACTCAAAATATTCATCAGAAACGAATAATGGTTTGGCTTAGAAGTAGAAGTCGCTTACATCAATGCACTCTTCGCTTGTTGAACATTAATGTGATTGCGTCATAGTCTCCAATTCTGCAACAAAACCTTTGCAATAAGGCAGAATTTCACGACGGTGCGCCAGATGTCATTTAAACAACGGATCATCCGCATATACTAAAGTCTTTCGTCTGAATAATAGAAAAAGTGTATGCAACGCCGACAATTGCAGTTATCCGCGAGCTTTCAATTAGCTTCAATAACCACATGTTGAAACAAGTCATCAAGACGAAGCTGCAATTGAAAAGATATTAATTGTGAATTGGTAAAGGCCATCTGCGTCAAGATACTTTCCTAGATCCTAGATAGCTTTCGAAAATCAAGGGTAGTATTATCGATGCCAGACATAGGGAAGCTGAACTACGTTCATAAACATTGCGTATGAGTGGACATAATCTCTTTCCTTGCTTTTTGATCTTCTGATCGTCTCATGATCATATGTGTCCTTGTCAAGGAAGCACTGAGAGCCATTCCTCTTGCCCGAAAAATCACCCCATCAGTGAATGATTGCTTGCCGCAAAGCATAGCTGGCAGAAGTTGCGATTGCAGAGAATACATCACAACGGCTGATTCATTTCAAAAGAGGCACTTAACAAACTCAGTTTTGCAAGGCTTTGATCGGAGTGTCGCGTTGCATAGATTTCGATGCAGTGTTTGTTATTCTTGCTCTCCAGGCAATTATAGGAGTCGACAGAGTGCAACTCCCTTAATCCAATCTAGTGAGCAGACTTGCTTTGACATATAGTGAACAGACGAATTTTGCAGGGAGAGTAGCATTCACGGAAAACAACGCCATATTATCTTTGGGATAAACGAAATTCGAGGCGACCAAGCTGTTCATACAAACATACGTTGGTTTTGCGCAATAATATATCAGACGATCAAGGATGATTCGGAGTGTAGCGAAACATTTCCAGTGTGGAATAGACCAAGAGAGGTCCTTGGAAGCAGGTATGAAGCAACCGAGAGAAAGAAAATCAATTTTCAGGAGTCTTAGATCATTTCGCAACAAAGCAAGTACAGAGAAAAAGAAAGTTATGGAGATTGACGAGCTAGAAGTTGAATGGTCGAATTCACCGAAAAGCCGATTACGAAGAAATGGATTTGATATCCCAGTTTTCGGTTGACGTTAGGCCACTAAGAGATTAGCCAATTTCTAAAGTTGATCTATTGCAGATCTGGCCTTTGCCCAACGATTTTGAAGTGGTTTGAAAGTTGCTGCTGAAACAAGACTGCATATTTGCCGTGGGCGAATTTTTTTCAATCCAGACAACAACGAAGCTATAGATATTTATGACTGAATCCTGCTTTATTCGGTCTCAAGTGATGATAGGGGTGCACAGGCTACAGATGCACCTTGACTTCGCTGTCATTTGGAAACAATTTCCCCATTGATATAGAAACTTTAGATATTTGAAAATGACATATTTTGAGTGCTTTCATAGTAATTATTTCATGTCAGAAAACAAATCAACTTTTGATCGAAACCCACTTTTTGGTGAGACTTTTCTTCAGCTGCGGAAGAAACTTGACATAAATAGATAAGTCGTTTGCATTTTGCATCCGTATCAATGCTATGCAGGAACTTCCAAAAGCAATTGTTGCATCAGATTGACACTGTCACATCATAGGAAAAACTTGCGCAGCTTTGTAAAGCTACGAGTGAAGTAATATTGAAAGTAGTAGTAGTAATAGTAGTAGTATTGGTAGTAGTAGTATTTTTACAATATATGTATGACACAGTTAAGTGTACGTTAGACACTGTGGGGAAACAACAAGTTTCCAAACACAGTACTACAACTTAAATTGAAATTTAACACATTTAAGTCCACAAAATTACTTGGATTTTTAGAGTTCCCATAATTCCAGCTTTCTGATATAGTAGTAGTAGTAGTAGTAGTAGTAGTAGTAGTAGTAGTAGTAGTAGTAGTAGTAGTTGTAGTAGTAGTTGTAGTAGTAGTAGTAGTAGTAGTAAAAGTAGTAATGGTAGTAGTGTAGTAGTAGTAGTAGTAAAAGTAGTAATGGTAGTAGTAGTAGTTTTTGTAGTACAAGAGTTGCTTTTATGCAAATGTCCAAAACACAAATATCAGAATCTCTCAATGAAACGTAAAAATAAAAACATCCAAGTTGGCTAAGAAAGATGGGATTTTGCAAGTCAAAAATTAATCCTGTACGAAGGAGAATCCCCACTGGTTTTTACCAAGCACTAAGCATTGGTTTTTCTAACGACATTCTTCTGTTTAACTGAAAGCAGTCGTCATGTCTAAATATCTCTGGTCGTTGCCCTTGAAATTCACACTTTCACCATATTGTAAAAACTGCTGGCAAATTTTTGAAAACTATCCATGGTTGGAGCGGATAAAGCTATTTTCAAATCTTTTGAGGAATGAACAGCTTGATTTTCCTGCACACCTTCGATTAAGATTTGGATTCAAAACACGGCCTAAGCATAAGGGGCCATGATAGCCCAATGATAAGGGTCCTTTATAGCAAAAGCTTTGGCTGATTTTCGAGGTGCGCCCGCCCCCAGCATATTTTCTACTCAGAGTAATAATGATAATGATATTAATGAATTTTTAATTTTCTACAGTGTCTTGTGTATTTAGAATTTCTACTAATCGGGGACACTATTCAGGTACAGTATTTTCAAAAAATTTGCTAGCGCTTCTTTATTGAACATAATCAATCTAGTTGCTTCTCTTGTAGAGGTAGCTGTTGCCAATTTTCAATTTTAACGATTAGTAATACATCAAACAAAAGCTCTGTGTCAAGAGAAGCTACACAGCCTACAGTGCCACCTCTTTAGGAGAACTGCCAGCTCCCTGCAATCCCAGACGTAGCAAACACCAAGTGTTGTCACATCGAAGGCAGGTCCATATATAGCTAAATAGGTATAGCTTTTCAGTATATCAAAATCTATCTAATAATTCGTGAATCATAGGTATTTTGAAATGACATCACAGTCTGAGAATGACTCTTATATTGCTCGATAATCATAGCTTCTTAGCATTTTAAAATCTACCTTCAAATGCTAGGTAAGGCATATAAAAGCAGGCCTCTTTCATTTGAATGATTGCATTTTAGGCGATGAAAATTCGAATCGAATACACTGTATCCGACAGTATGCAGTACTGCACACGTACTGGGTATTTCATTCATAGGTCTGCAAAGTCCTTCAAAATGAGACGCTCTTTCAAACACCTTCTTACTTGAAGCCGACGCCGTTTCAAATTCAATCAAAAACAGTTTCTTTTGACCAATTTTACTATCATTGTGGTAATTAAGCTCTGGAAACTGCTCAGAAATTCTGCTAGGCATTAAAATTGTAAGCAGAAAAGGATCCAGAAAGATAGAATTGGGATATTTGAAATTCTCATTAATTCAATGATTTAATCTGCGGTGATAATGAAAACATGAAAATGTTTATTTTTGCTAATTTGCATTCTATACCACAGACATTTCCCATGCATCTAAATTTCCTTGCATTTCATTTTCGGTGAACACAAAGTTTCTTGAATACTGGCAAAACTGCACAGCTCACCCGATTATGAGGTTACTGGAAGCAAGATACGGTTCCAAGCTTGCCCTGTGAAAATGTATTTCTTGAAGAAACTGCGAATTCTACTCAGTTTTGAGCGTAGTGAATGCCACAAGCAGGAATTTGATGCTTCCTTGAGGAATTAAGTATGAAAGGTCCTGCTGCAACATTTTACTACCATTTTGTATCTCAGCTAGCGATAAGGCTCAAACCCACAATATTTGCGTTACATGAAATGACATAGTTAAATAACAGACTAGTTACAGAAGATACTTCTGCAGACTGGTTAGAGGAAGACGGTAGTTGAGTAATGAAGAACTTTGCCAGTCAACAGCATGTAATGTGATTGCAGCGTCTACCCTTTGCATTCAAAATACACTTGCAACCTAAACCCTTTTTCATCTCATTCTGCAACATCCGTGGACTTTCTTCCAACATCAATCCAGTACATCATCATCTCCAATCCATAAACCCCTATGAACTCTTCCTCACTGAAACCAAAATCAAACCTCTTGATCCCAGCAACAGCACCGTTCTCTCTCCTCATCTCAAATCCCCAGGTTATGAGTTATTTTCCTCCTTCTTCCCTAATGGTGGGGTTTGTGCATTTATTTGCTCTGATGTGCAGACCTAACACCTCAAACAATTCGATCTTTCTAATCCTGGCTTTCAACTCTTCTGGTTAAAAATTTCCCTTCCTCATGCCACAATGTACATTTGCACTACATACCGCTCTCCTAACTCGAAAAATCATGAACTTCTTTTCAACTACTTTTCCAAATCACTCGAAACCATCAATTTACAATCTCCACGCTCTGAAATCATTGTTCTTGATGACTTCAACATCGCTGAGGCCTTTGCCATTGTCAATAACTTGACACAGGTAATTTCAGAGCCGACACGCGTTCCTGATCGTGCAGGAGACAAAGCAAATACTCTCGATCTTTTCCTCACATCTAATCCTAGCATTTACTCTCCTCCCACCGTTAGCTCTCCTCATGGTAACTCTGATCATTGTCTCATAACCTTACGGCATGACTTCCTCCCTCAACTTGATAGACCCTTTGCTCCGCAAAGAGTCTTCCACTACAGCAAGGCTGACTGGGACTCCATTCGCACTTTTTACTCTTCTTACCCTTGGTCTTCAGGCCTTTCAAATGATCCTTCCTCTCTTGCTTCTTTTATCACCGACGCAATACTTCTTGGCATGGATCCTTTTATTCCTTCTTCTTACAAGCCTGGTAAAAAAAATTCCCCTAAGCGGTTCAATTCACAGTGCGCCAAAGCTGTGAATAACAACAACCACTACTTCAAGGAATGAAGCGACTTCAAACCCAACACTCAAGAACTTCTTTCATCCAGTCACGCAATACTTGATCCAAACCATCAAAAATGCCAAATCATCTTTTGTCCAACGCATCAACAACAAAATCGCTTACTGCCAGGCTGCCTCTTGCTCCTTTTGGTCTATGGCCAAAGTTGTCTCCCAAGACTCTTGCCAATCATCTTTCCCTCCACTAAAAAACAGCTCTGACACTTCTTCTACCACTCCTTCATCCATCCAAAGGCGAATCTCTTTGCGTCAATCTTTGCCTCCAACTCCAACTCCAACCTGAACGACCAAGGGGTCCAACCTCATCACTTCCCCCCTTCAAAATTCACTTTGTCACCCATTAAGTTCTCCACACGAAAAGTTCGCCAAACCCTTCTCCAGCTTGACACCTCCAAATCCAAAGGCCCTGATGGTATTCCAGCAATAGTTCTCAAAACCTGTGCTCCTCAACTTGCCCCTATTCTTAACAAACTATTCCAGCTTTCCTACACTCTTGGCACATTTCCCACCTCATGGAAACAAGCCCACGTCTTTCCTATCCAAAAAAAGGCGACAAGTCTAATCCACTCAACTATCGTCCCATTGCAATCACTTCACTCATCTCTAAGACAATGGACACAATCATCACGAAACAACTTCTTACCTTCCTTGAAACAAACAATCCTCTCTTTGATCACCTGAATGGCTCTCGAAAAGCCAGGTCTACTGGTGATCTTCTTGCTTATGCTGTCAATGTCTGGTCCTTTGATATGGAATCCAGTGGTGAGAGCAGAGTGATCACTCTCGCTATCTCCAAGGCCTTTGATCACGTTTGGCACAAGGGTCTTATCACTAAACTACCAATGTTTGGTCTCCATCACACTCTCATTAATTGGATTGGTAGTTTCCTCTCTGATAGGTCAATTGCCGTCAGAGTGGACGGCTTCCTCTCCAATCTGCACTCTATCAATGCTGGTGAACCCCAAGGCTCTGTCATCTCCCCTGTACTCTTCATCCTCTTCATCAATGACCTGCTCACCTCCACATCTTCTAGCACTCACTCCGTTGCTGACGATACCTTCCTAAGGTCTACATTTTCATTCAATCTAAATGACCATGCTTCCACCGATTTCCAACTCCACAAAAACATTTCAGCCTCGCTTCTCTCCAATGATCTGACAGTTATTGAGAAGTGGGGTAAAGACAACATAGTTTCGTTCAACCAGAGCAAGATGAAACAGGTTGTCATTTCATGCAAACGTAATCAAAACTGTCCTCCTGTCCTCATGAATGGTGATGAACTGGACACTTCAGCTTCTTTCACACAACTTGGTCTTTCTCTTCATCTAATCTCACTTGGAAAACTCACATCCATTCCTTTGCTAAACATGCATCTCAAAAGCTCGGCTTCCTCGCCAGAGCTCGCGTTTTTTTCTCATCTTCTCACCTTCTATCTATATACAAGTCCCAAATCCGTCCTTCTTTAGAGTACTGCTCCCACGTCTGGGGTGGTGCTGCAAAATCTACCCTCTGTCTTCTCGACAAAGTCCAGTCCAAAGCCATTCGTCTCATCAATAATCCTAACCTCACCAAATCGCTCCAACCTCTTTCCCATCGTCGTTTAGTTGGAGATCTTTCCAACTATTACAGATACTTTAACGGATATTGTTCTCAGCAGATCAGGGATATTATTGCAGTTCCTCTGAAGCGTGTCAGAACCATCAGAAGCTCAACTCATTCACACCCTTTCCAAGTTTCACTGCCTACTTCGCGAACTCTATCTCACAAATCATCATTCATCCCAAGAGCATTCAATTTATCGAACTTCTTGCCTTCGTCTTGCTCTCCTGAACCTTACAACTTGCCATCTTTCCAATCTAAGATAAATAGACTTGATCTTATCTCTCTCTCCTCTTTGCTGCTCGCTTTCTTCTTTCCTCATATGTTGGGGCTTTGTATAGGCCACTATAGCCTTTCCTCAACATAACCCACTAAAAACAAGAAAAAAAAAGTTGGAAAGGAGGTTCCGTAAGGAGGTGGGCGAAAAGACATGAAATGATTTGAGCCGTGGAGGGCGTCATTAATTGCCAGGAGGCAAAGGAGCAACCGCAATACTTCCAAATGGCGTGGGAATGGCTGTCTTGCTCCTTCGAGGATGCTGTGGCTGACCATGCAACAGCTTAGGATAACATAGGCCTTGAATCTTTGAAAACGTTCTTTGACGACTATGACCTCTTGGTAGCTGTTCTATTTGCTCCACTGAAAACCAATGAATATATAGCTAGACATATTATCGTTAAGACTCGGTAAAAAGTGGCCCATGGTTCACTGCGATCGAGGATTAAGGACCCCTCCGTTTCGCTATGACAGGGCAACGCACTTGCAAGTACGGCTGATGTTATTCAAATTTTTATCGCTCGAAAGAGTACATACTGTTCTATACAAAAGCTTTGCATAAGGTTGCTCAAAGTATCTAGCTTGTTGAAGTATCTAAAAATCTTCACTCTGACTCGGCTGTTCCAAGTTTCACAGCTCTACCCTTTGTGGCCGAGTAGATAAGGCGCAGTGCTTCACATCGTACGAAGTCCACTCGCGTGGCTTCGAATCCCCGTCGTCGATGCCACCAACCACACGCCAACAGCCAACTCAGCTGTCCATCCTTCCGAGGTCCATCCTTCTGAGGGCACAAGCAGTAATGCCGCAGGCCCACATAAGCTGTATGGCTGCCACATACACAGCCTGCTTTAACAAATAAAAGTGGCTTTGCTTTGTTTTGCTTTGCTTTGCTGCACTGACCATATTGCTGATGAGTTGAAGACCTTAAAAAAGATGAGAAATAGTTTTGAATTGATTTGCAGAGGAGGGTAAATGTCATTACAGCCTTTCATTATCGCAATTTTGCTACAGACAATTGCTACTATTCCAAAACAATTACAATTGTCATCATTCCTGTTCATCTGAGGCGTCCCAGAACCACCAGAAGCTCAACTCATTCACACCTTTTACAAGTTTCGCTGCCTACTTCACGAACTCTATCCCACAAATCATCATTCATCCCAAGACAATGCAATCTATGAAACCTCTTGCCTCCTTCGTCCTTTCCCGAATCCTACAGCTCACCATCTTTCAAATCCAAGGTCAATAGACTTGATTTGATCTCCTCTTATCCTTTCAATTTCTTCTTTCTTCCTTTTTTGGGGCTTTGTATAGGCCACCATGACCTTTCCTCAACATAACTAACTAAGAAAAATATTTATAAATTACGATGTAGAATCTTCTGCTTGGATGCAACCGCTAGATCACTGGTATCATTTCAGTATTTCTAACTCTCCAAATATACTTTTTCTGGCTACCTCGGGATGTTGCCCTACTTTCTTTGTTAAAGAAAGATGTTCAAACAGAATTGAGAGAATTCCATGAACAACTGATTAGTGAAATCGACAATATTTCGAAATCTTCTTAACGCGTAAAAACGTGTAGAAGAATTAATTTTGACATTCAATAAACGCCACACAAATCGAATCACTTTGACCATCCGTTCAGTTCTTTAGAATATTTTTTTCTCGAGATGAATTCATGCAATCAGTGGATGTAGGGAGAGCTATTCATTTTAATTTATCTTATTCTGACAAACATTATTTAATTTCTTCAAGAATAGTTTGATTCCCCATGTATGCGTACTTCAATGATTTGATTTGGACAAATAATACTAAAGAATTCACCTTGATTGATAATAGCTTTAGTAAAATAAGACCATGGGGTTCCATTTTTAAGCCAAGTGACCTGTTGCTTCTCAATGAATTTTAACTCCTTTCAAAAATCCAGATGTTGAACTGGAAAATTAAAGAACTATAAAAAGCGATGAGGATTCGTTTGTTGACAACTAAAAGAAGATTACCTGCTTGCTGATGATAACTATCAATCTTTTTCTCTTTGTAAAGGAGAAAACTAGGCCCAGTAGGCCCCTTTACGGGCAAGAAAGCTGATGTTGGCTAGGCCGCTTGCTCGCAGATCCAATCGTCAATCTTTCAAGCATAACACCGTGCTTAAATCCCACTTAGAAATGAGGAGGGTGGCTAACTCCTTGTACTTACAGTCATAAATTTCACTAATAGGGATTTCATTCTTATGAGGAAAAGGAACACTGTTCAATAAGTATAGCTTCTCAGTGTCCTAAAGTCTACCTTACGATTCATAAATAACAGAAATCTTCGAATGACGTCATAATATAAGAAAGGACGAGAGTGCTGCTCGATCAGTTCTTCCTCTCATTTTTCATAAAATCTAGCTTGTAGTTCTTGGTGCTTACCAACTGGTTCATGACTGCAAGCGCTGTTGTAACTGAATGCGTCCAAGTTTAAACACGATTGGCAAAACAATCTTCAAAAAGTTTCGATTAGATAACCTTGTGATTCATGAATAAAAAAAAATTGAATTAAGCCACGTTGTGAGGAAGGATCATGGAACTGCTTGGTACGGATAGATTCTCAGTGTTTGCAATCTACCTTAGGATGCCAGTAGAGAGCAGACAACGAAGATAGGATTTCATGATTATATCTCTACCTTCTAAATTAAGTTTTGTGTCGAGAGGCGGGTAAATCAAGCGCATTTCCAACACACTAATATATACGTATATGAGGTATGAATTACTTCTTGTGTAGGCTATCTACCTTAACTGCGTTTCACTGAGCTTGCGAATCTGTATTCTCCTTAGGGTTGAGTCTAAGATTTGTCAGCCCCGTACTGGCCAAGCTCACATCAGCTGGGGAGCTGATTGGCTTCAGCCACTCCTTCGCTTGTTTGATAAAAAATATTTTGACATGCATCATCATCTAATTCAAGAACAAAATAATGTTGATAGAGAATACGTTTTCGAATTTGATAATTGTTTTGATTCAACAGGATTACCTTAGTGTCACTCTGTCTGATGGAACTCCACTATTATCCATTTGACATTCAAAACTGCAGCTTTGAGATCAGTACAAGTAAGTAGTTAACAGTTTATCTCCTTGATGCAATTTCTTCATACCTAATTCATACCTGATTTATACCTAATTCATACCTGATATATACCTAATTCATACCTGATTTATACCTAATTTATGCCTGATTTATACTTAATTAATACCGATTTGAGACCTGATTGGCGCGGCTTCATGTATTTTTTGCTAGCTCCCAAATGCCAGGAGAAACCGGAAAATTTGGAGGGCTCGGTGTAGCCATGTGAATTTGGGCAGGATTGACGAAGAAACTTGACCCTAGATGATGATGATTGCTAGCTCGGATTGAGGGCACTTTGCGAACTGGCGGTAAGGTGGAGCTTAGAAGGGAACTGACCATACTGCTTCGCCATGACTCGACTGAGTATGTGCTCCTAAATGCTCTTTTCAATTGCAGGACTGAACTTCCTTTCAAGCCATCTCAACCGTACATCGCAGGACTATTTGTGACTTTAAGCTGCGCTTCATCTTTAGCTATCTTTTGTAAATAGCTCGGCACAAAAACCATCACTTATGCCACACGATCTATCCTTAACAATCATTAAAATTTCTCGTTATGAAATCATCTTTCTTCAGATGGTTGGTAATTAGAACGGAGTAGAGCAAGATCGTATCAGATGTCAATTTTTGAGAAATATTTGTGGAAGGTTGTGTGTACTTGGCGATATGAATACAACATATAACTAAGTCTCAAGTTAGCAATGGATAATCAATCGCAGGAATAGGTGATCCAGCAGCACGATTGCAAATTGCAATCTGAGCGTATGTAATGCTGTACATTCATAGATAGGTAGACGTTTGGACACTAAGAAGCTTGTGCCTATCAAGCAGTGTCTGGGTACTTCCCTCAATTTGACCAAACCTCGTGATTCATACTTCTGGTGGAATTACATCCTGTACGGTCTATGCGTGAAGTACGGAAACTAATGTATCGGACTATCGGAGAGCAGAGTGATCTCTCTCGATATCTCCAAGGCCTTTGATCACGTTTGGCACAAGGGTCTTCTCGCTAAACTGCCGATGTTTGGTCTCCATCACACTCTCATTAATTGGATTGGTAGTTTCATCTCTGATAGGTCAATTGCCGTCAGAGTGGACGGCTTCCTCTCCAATCTGCACTCCATCAGCGCTGGTGTACCCAGGGCTCTGTCATCTCCCCTGTACTCTTCATCCTCTTCATCAATGACCTGTTCATATCCACGTCTTCTAGCATTCACTCCGTTGCTGGTAATACTTTCCTAAGATCTTCATTTTCATTCAATCTAAATGACCATGCTTCCACCGATTTCCAACTCCACAAAAACATTTCAGCCTCGCTTCTCTCCAATGATCTGACAGTTATTGAGAAGTGGGGTAAAGACAACCTAGTTTCGTTCAACCACAGCAAGACGAAACAGGCTGTCATTTCACGCAAACGTAGTCAAAACTGTCCTCCTGTCCTCATGAATGGTGATGAACTGGACACTACAGCTTCTTTCACACAACTTGGTCTTTCTCTTTCATCTAATCTCACTTGGAAAACTGACATCCATTCCTTTGCTAAACATGCATCTCAAAAGCTCGGCTTCCTCGCCGGAGCTCGTGGGTTTTTCTCATCTTCTCACCTTCTATCTATATACAAGTCCCAAATCCGTCCTTCTTTAGAGTACTGCTCCCACGTCTGGGGTGGTGCTGCAAAATCTACCCTCTGTCTTCTCGACAAAGTCCAGTCCAAAGCCATTCGTCTCATCAATAATCCTAACCTCACCAAATCGCTCCAACCTCTTTCCCATCGTCGTTTAGTTGGAGATCTTTCCAACTATTACAGATACTTTAACGGATATTGTTCTCAGCAGATCAGGGATATTATTGCAGTTCCTCTGAAGCGTGTCAGAACCATCAGAAGCTCAACTCATTCACACCCTTTCCAAGTTTCACTGCCTACTTCACGAACTCTATCTCACAAATCATCATTCATCCCAAGAGCATTCAATTTATCGAACGTCTTGCCTTCTTGCTTTCCTGAACCTTACAACTTGCCATCTTTCAAATCTAAGATAAATAGACTTGATCTTATCTCTCTCTCCTCTTTGCTGCTCGCTTTCTTCTTTCCTCATATGTTGAGGCATTGTTTAGGCCACCGTTGCCTTTCCTCAACATAACTCACTAAAAAAAAAAATGATAAGTATCAAAGTAGTTTTTTCACACCTGATGGCTAAATCAGCAAAATGCTGGTGCAATTATGCTTTGATCTTAAATAGTATCTTCCACTTGCAGCTAGGAAAAACAACCCGAGACTGTTGACTATAACTATATATATATATATATATATATACATGTATATATATAGATATATATATATATATATCACATAGATGGTGCTGTCTTCACCACCATATGGTGCTCTATGTACAAAGTACAGAGCGTTGATAGCAGAAATGCAGAAAAGGAAAAGACCGATTCTCTGTTACTCTGAGTTTCGTGCGAAGGCACTCGTCAGACAGACTATAACTGAAACACATTCCGAATTACATTGATTTTAAAATAAGCGAATGGGTTAAAAATAGGGTGAGAGTGAAATAAAGTAAGATAAAATTGGGATAAAAGAAGCCGTTGGCAAGTTACTGTCTATTGTCTAGGTGATGCTGTTGTTCATTAAATAATATTTGTTCTCGTGTCGGCATTTGGAGATGAGTTCAGAGTATTTGTTCAAGGGGTTATTGTTGTGGCCGTTGATTATGTATAGTTTTTCCGATGTACAGAGGTCGCACCTTTTGGAGATGTTGTTGTATGGTTGAGCTGCAGTGATGATAGTCCATTGTACTCGGTAGTCTGTTTCGTTGTCCTTAAGTTGCCAGATGTATTTGGAAAGTTCGGTGCTGTTGGAGTACTTCTTGTTCTTAAATGACAGTTTGTGTTGAGTAAATCGTTGTTTGAATGTTCCTTCAACGAAACATAATTTGGTACAACCCTCCATACAACCAGAACATCCGCACTAACATCGGCTACACATTCCGCAAGGTAATCAGCCAGCATTTTCCAAAAACCCACAGATTTCACAGCATCTTCAATAAGAACAACCTAAAAATTAGTTACAGCTGCCCAGAAAACATGGCCTCCATCATCAACAAATACAACAAGAAAATCCTCAACACTGAAACACCCACCCCAGCACCAAAATCATGCAACTGCCGCATAAAAGAAGACTGCCCCCTGAACAACAACTGCCTCACCACTAACATTGTCTACAACGCTAAAGCGACAACAAACGAAGACACAACCGGGAAGAATTACATAGGCGTGACTGAAGGAACATTCAAACAACGATTTACTCAACACAAACTGTCATTTAAGAACAAGAAGTACTCCAACAGCACCGAACTTTCCAAATACATCTGGCAACTTAAGGACAACGAAACAGACTACCGAGTACAATGGACTATCATCACTGCAGCTCAACCATACAACAACATCTCCAAAAGGTGCGACCTCTGTACATCGGAAAAACTATACATAATCAACGGCCACAACAATAACCCCTTGAACAAATACTCTGAACTCATCTCCAAATGCCGACACGAGAACAAATATTATTTAATGAACAACAGCATCACCTAGACAATAGACAGTAACTTGCCAACGGCTTCTTTTATCCCAATTTTATCTTACTTTATTTCACTCTCACCCTATTTTTAACCCATTCGCTTATTTTAAAATCAATGTAATTCGGAATGTGTTTCAGTTATAGTCTGTCTGACGAGTGCCTTCGCACGAAACTCAGAGTAACAGAGAATCGGTCTTTTTTTTCTGCATTTCTGCTATAAATATATATATATATATATCTGTGTGTATGTATATATCTATTTAAGTGCATAAATATATATAAATATATTTTTATATACACAAATTTCCCCATTTCTGGTTGGCTAATCGGTGACCTATATATTTGCCTGCACAGCAAGTTTTCTTCCCTTTCAGCGATCTTCTATTTCAGTCCTTGAAAAGAAAGACAAAAGCTCTAATTTTGATATACTTTAGCCCATTTCTTAGCTTATTGTATTGCACTTGGTCTATTTCTCAGCTTGTTTACAATGAATGATATCATTGTTCAATCTTTCGTTCGATAGTAACCCATACCCAGAGCTTAGTGCGCCTCAACTGGGCTCTGGACCCAATACTGGTAAAAGACGCCACACTTGACATGAAAGAGTTCAACATCGTGAAATTCAATACGGATGTGGCAACGAGCAGTTTCGGACGAAACGGTGAAAGTCAAAAATTTTGCAATTACTTGAATTTGCTTGCAATAGCTTGCAATCATCTTTAACCGATATATATTACAGCAATCTTTAACCAATTTTCATATCTTTTAGCAATTTGCCAGAACTTGTAGCAACTGTTTGTAACGCTTGGCATTCAATCATAATCATTTTGAATTTTTGCAACCAATTAGAATAATGCTCGATCATTTTTAGCCTCTTGATATCATTATAAACCACTTACAGTTAGTTGCACTCCTTTCTAATCAATTGAAATCATTGTTGAATCGCTTTCTATTTTAGCCATGTGCATATATTTGCAGCCGCTTAAATTTAGTGGCAGCTAATTAGGATCACCTGCAATCTATCGCAACTAATGAGGATAAGTTGCGATCATTTTAGAAGACCCCACGAAAGCCTTTTTCAATATGTTTATCATTATTTCCATCACTATTACTTGTAGTAACAATTGGAATCTCTTTTAGTCTCTTGAAATAAGTTGGAACCTTTATCATTTGCGAACACTTCCAATGATATCTTGCTATTTGCAATCATTTGCAATCAGCCGCAATAATATTTCACTATTTGCAATCCCTTGCAACCATTTTCAATCGTTTGCAATCATTTGTAATTAATGACAATAATTTGCAATCAATTGCAATCAATTGCAATCAATTGCAATCAATTGCAATCAATTGCAATCATTTGCAATCAGTTGCAATGATATCTCACTATTTGCAATCAATTGCAATCATTTGCAATCAGTTGCAATGATATCTCACTATTTGCAATCACTTGCAATCATTTCAAATCATTTCAAATCCTTTGCAATTATTTGCGACCATTTCCAATCACTTGCAGTCAACTCCAATCATTTGCAATCGTGTGCAATCAATTGCAATATTGAAGTCATTTGCAATCATTTGCAATCGTTTGCAACCATTTACAGTCATTTGCAATCATTGGCAATGTATTTGACTCATTACTGACAAAAATCACTCTTATTTTTAGGGAATTTCGACACCTTGCAATTGAAATTTCGATTTTACCGTTACCTGGCTTTCTATTTCCTACGTGACTTCTTCCCTTGCATTCTCATCGTCGTCCTGAGCTGGATGACGTTTTGGATTGACTACGAATCCACCCCTGCCCGTGTTGCCATGGGAATTACCACCGTGCTCACCATAGTTACCATGACAAACAACATACGCAACCATTCTCCTCCGGCCGGGCTTTTTAGAAGCATTGACTACTACTTACTGATGTGCAACTTGTTCGTGTTTGCTGCTTTGTTGGAATACGCCCTTGTTGGCATGAAGCCGAATAACAGAAAGAGAAAACACGAAAAAAGAAAAGAGCAGGTAACTTTGATTAGACTCTTCAGACTTTTCAACGATTCGCTTTTAAAAGGTCTGGACCCCAGGACCCCCTCCGTAGTTGGTCGCCTTGTGGTGAGCTCGAATCCTTCAAGTGTCGCAATGAAAACACTATTGGTGAGGAAGGCAACGAGAAGCCACCTCATAGAATCCACCTTCCTTGAAAAATTCAGGACCTGTCTCTGGTTTCTGCTACGCTCGAAATCGAGTATGCAGCGCAGTTCAATTTTCTCCTAAAGCACTGTTAGCTGCTTGCTAATGAAAGCGCTATGTAACGTTTTTATAAATTCAAATAAGTTTATTTAAGTTCTATACTTACGTACGTGGAAATATCCAAGAGACGAATGATAAATAAAATCACCAAGAGTGCTCAATAGTCGAACTAGAGCGATTGACAGGATGACGAGAGAGAAACCAATACTAATTCAGAATTATGAGTTTCATGCTATGCAATCATCAGCTGAACATGTACTAAATATCTAAGTTCTATATAAAGTTTACAAGAGGGGAGTTCAATTTTTTTCAGTTTTGGTTGCTTTCTCCATTCTTACGATTTATTATTGTTAGCAGCAATCAATTGACTTGTACAACATGGACAATATGAAGAATTTGAAAGAACATCTGGGCACGATAAAGACAGAAAAGGAAGAGAAGAATGAGAAGCGAAAGCAACCTGCCAGAGTGGACCATAGAATCGACAGATTATCTCGAGTTCTCTTTCCTATTATGTTTGCAGTCTTCAACGCTATTTATTTTGCATTTCATCGTTTGCATGATGACACTGTTGACTGAGATTTCAATGAGGAAGCAACAAGATGCGATGACGGAGAAAAAATGAAAAAAACGAGAAGGGAAAGCGAGAATGGAGAGACGCAAGAGCGAACCAAAATGTGATAGAAAACAAAAGCGAAAAATATATAAGAATCACAAGTGGAAAAAATGCAAAACGCGAAGGAAACTTCAAGTCGTTTGATGATTTTCAATTACTTCTTCTTGATCTTTGTCCGGTCTTTCTGCATTTCAATATTTACCTTTTTGTATCTTTTTTCCTATTTTCATTTGCTAATTATCACCTCATTCTCCTTTTCCTCAAATTTATGCCTTTACCTATAGATATAGGAGACCTTAGTCATTTTGAGCAAAGCTTTCGAATAATTTGAACTCCTTTCACCTTTTACTTAATCATGAAACTATCATTTCGTCCGTTATGGACTTTAACTAGTTATGACATTTAAGTTTTTAAGTATGACAGCAGCTTCGTACATAGAGGATCCTCGTCAAAACTATTTCTTTTAGATAAAGCCTTCCTCTTTAATATATATCATATATCATAATATATATCATAAATATTTATCATTATTATTGATATTATCATTTTTTGATCGCACAGTGCCGTTCTTAATAAACACTGGCTTTTTTTAGTGAGTTATGTTGGGGAAAGGCCATGGTGGCCTATACAATGCCTCAACAAAGAAAGAAAGAAGAAAGCGAAAGACTAAAAGGAGAGAAGTTGACTGAGAGGTTGTTCTATTGTCAAACTGTTGAACCTTATCATAATGCCTAAGACAAATATAATCTTTCCCAAGAAGATGCGCTGTTTCAGCAAGGGCATATTTTGGAGTACCTGCATGTCTGTCCGGATCTCCCATTGCTCCATAAAGCATGTCAGCTCTTTGAAATTGATCTACTATCGTTGATATAATTATGATTGTTCTGCTGCAATAAAAATATGTTTTTATTTAGATTAAGATGTTATTATCGGTTCTATGAACCAATGTATCAGCACAAATCATTATCCAGTTGTAAGAATGCAATTCATCCCAGTTAATTAGACCAATCTAGTCGATCCTGTTCCTCTCTTTGAATATTTCTTCCTTCCAATAATAAGAGATGCCAAATTTGTTTCACGTGGCTTTCTGGTAGCTGATGATTGATTCAAAAAAGCACCGAGAAGGTATGATTATCAAATACTGTCCTAGTTCTTACCCTCGGTGTGACCGCATCTCGTGATTTGTATACTGCATGATTCCTAGGTGTCAAGATAGCTCAGTGGTATGACTCTTGCAAATTGACCCTATGGTCAGTGGCGTAAATCCACCTTCAGACGAGCTTTCACCAGCTTCCGGTAATTCCAGGGGTAGGAATCACGAGGTGTACACTGCTCAATAAGCAAAAAGTTTCTCAGTTTCGAAATATCTGCCTTTGCCATCTAGTTGGAATCATATGCATGAAAAATAATGATTTTCCTAAGATAAAGTTTAGGACACTGAGAAGCTATGCTTATCAAGCAGTGTCCTGGCTTATTCTTATAATTTACCATAATTTCTAAAGACCTTTGACTCATGAATCAAAAGATAGATTTTTGGAAACTAAGAAACTGCACTTGTCGAGCAGTGTCCTGATCGCTTCTCATAAATGATGTGCTCCTAGGACATCTGTGATCCATGAGTTAGAAGGCAGATTTTAGATCACTGACAAGCAGTGCATATAGAGCACTGCACTGGTTCTTTCTTGAATTGAGGCATTTTTCAAGATGCCTATGATTCGTATCCTATAATTATGAGATCGATTTTAGGACCTGAGAAGCTATGCACCTTGAACAGCCTACTAATCATTCATCTCCAAGTTTGATTCGCAGAGTAAAGACGATTCGCTTTAAAAAAGAATGAGACTGAATGTACACAACGCTAACAGTGTGGTCAAGTTGATAACTAGACATACGAATATCCAGGGCTGTGCAGCAGAAGCCTTGGGGGCTCAATCCTTCTTGATACTTCATCAAAGATTTTTGAAGGGCTTCAGCTCCCTATTTGCTTTGACTTTCGTTGTTCCCTTTTCATTGTTGTTCATTTACTGGCTTTATCTTAATATTTTGCCAAGATTTTTTTGTTTTGCCAATTATTTATTGTCGTTAGAGGAGTACATGTTGAGGTGATGGTTTATCTTCAATTTTACTTGATTTTGTCTGGCACATAGCAAGTTCACCCCGTTCATAGTGCCCCCTCGTACACCATATCAAACATCGAATATCGAAGTCACAAACGAACGAATGAATGATCATTCATATGCAACACAGAGAGAGGAAGGAAATGGCAAGTTGCGCTTAGATTGCCTTGGGCTGCTAGCTTCAGAAAATTATGAAAATCCGAGGACGCCTTGTCATTCGTACGTCTCAAACTGCAAAATGCCAGCAACACTCTAAGTAAAACTGAACAATCGAGTTCTATCTCAAACCCTTGAACAAGGGATCTGTTGAACAAGGGATACGGTGGTGTGGCCGAGTGGTTAAGACGCAGTGTTGCGAACCTTGTGAGGTCTTCTTTCCTAGGTTCGATCCCCACGTCGGAACCACTTATCACAAGCCAACAGTCAACTCAGCTGTCCATCCTTCCGAGGTTGGCAAATGAGTACTCAGAAATAGCTCTGAGGACACTAACACTGGACATACATTGAAAACAGCTAATTTAAAGCTGAAGTGTTGCATCCAGTATAAATATTCGTAGTTCGTTCGTTCGTTCGTTAGAAGCTATCCTCACGCAGCAGAGGACAAGACTGTTAACAAATATTACTTCATAATCTAGGCACATAACATTACTTATTATTTATCTTTGATAACAACAACCGAGGTGTTCTCATCCTTTCTTAAATAAGCAGATTTATTTTTGAGCAAAATTTTTGACTCTGGAATTCACCCCTCCATGAGCTGCTGAGTTGGAGCAGTTATTGTTGCCCTGTGATGGAGCATCTCCTAACTGTACAGCCTCTCTTTCATCTTCCCCTAAATCATTCCAAAATGGCGCGATGGGAAAACAAAGTGGGACAAGGAGAGGTGTTCAAAGAAAGCAATCATTTTCTAGCAATAAAAGGTATATTCCAAATTTTTTGATTGCATTTTTTTTATCTCTATTGCTGTCGTTGATATAGGCGCTGTGATTTATAGGGGATGCAAGGGAGGTTGGAAAGCAATGACGCTTGATCACAGAACCTGTGCTCCTCCTTGGGTGAGGGACACTAGCTTTTGTCAGCTTGAATATTTTATTAAACTTTTTGGAAGCACAAGGAAACTGCTCAGGAAGCCTAGATTTTCAGTGCTCTGAATTCTCCCCGTGATTCGTGAGTCATAGCTATCTTAATCGAACTTCACATGTTGAAATAAGATAACGCCATTGCCCAATAAGTATGGGGCCTTAGTTTTCTAAAGATCAAAATACGAATGCTTTGAATGCGGCTTTTAATGAGGCCCTCTTTATGATATCTTCCTCCAGAAGTTTGGTATTACGGGTGTGGATGTTGCAGTTTAGAGTGCTCGTCTAACATCCTTCCCAAATGTCTGTCATGATAAGCACTAAGGTTTGCATTCACTGTAGCTTACTTGTCGTTGTTTTGTTGGAACTATTCCAGTAAGTAGAAACATATTTTTGCAGTGATGAGACTGACAAGACCAACCATCAAGCCACTGCTGCAAGTTACTTGTGAGGAACATGATTTACCAGGTAATTCATCAACATCATCATTTGTGGTGAACTCATTTAGAGCCCATATTTAGTTGAAAAACAATTCAAATGAAATTTTGCCTAGCATACTTGTTTCCAAGCATAGCAGATACCAAATATAGGGCTCTGAGATTTTTCTTAAGTGAGCTTTTTCAAATAGACTGCATGACATACTTGACACTGAACTTAGCAGAAACCAGGGAAGGTGTCACTAGAGAAGCTCATTTGGGATTGGACGTTAACGAGGTGCAAATGCTGATATTGAGTGGTGGTGTTACCCAGCAGGACGAGATCCAGAACGAGATTATCAGAGGGACATTCGGCGTGAAAGATCCAGCATCCAGCAAAGTGGTAGAAAGAAGATTGAATTTGTACTGACATATAGAAAGGCGAGACGGAAAGTGAAGCATTTTGAAGCAGCTGGCAAATGTAGAAGGAGTATACCAAAGATTGACATGGACGAGTTTGGCATAACACTGGAGATGCAAAAGACCACGCAGATGGGAAGCAAATAATTGCATCAAGAGCAGCCCCGGCTCAGTCGGCACCAGCTTGGAGCCGATGATGATGGTGTTTCCTAGTGCCTTCCTCATAGAAAGTTCTTTTGTTTTTAAACCATGCAGGATTAGTATGAAGAGCTTCTACGCTTACCGTACTACGCCACAGTACTGCAAATAAAAATTGCAATTGATATTGTCAAGAGGATTTCATGCCTTTTCCCTTCTAACTGTGTGGATCTGCATTTCAGGAGACTGCTTCAACCTTGAAGCCCAGTCAGATGCAGCTTCAATGAAAGGAGCTGAACTCCTTTCATCGGGAGAACTTTTGATGTTGCCGCAGTCATTTGGGTAAAGATACATATTTCCCTGCCTAATCTTTTATGATGATATTTTTGTTATGTGCAGAAATACTCTTTTTTTGTACTGAAGATCTTTTTATGCCACTCTGGTCTGTGCGATGATCTTAAGTTCAGTGAAAAAATAATTTTGCTTTTTGTGCAATATTGGTATGTACTGTTTATACAAAAAAAAATTTTCAGCATCATTTTCCCACTTATTAAAATCAAAATGCATCCAGAGTTTTCTAGATTGGCCATTTTTGGCCTATATCTATCAATTTATAAACGTTTAAGTGGATTTTTTTTAGTGAGTTGTGTTGGGGAAAGGCCATGGTGGCCTATACAATGCCTCAACAAAGGAAGAAAGAAGAAAGCGAAAGGTTAAGAGGAGAGAGAGATCAGATCAAATTTATAAAGTTTGAGAGTGCAGTTTGAGAGTACTAAATTCCTTACGGTTGGAAGGTAAAGTGTAAATATATTTTGCTTTGCAGAAGTATCTATCTTGGTGAAACTCTATCTTGCCATCTGAGTGTATTGAACGGCAGCAATATTGTAGTGGAAGATGTTCATGCCAAGGTTTTTCTAATTCTATTTCTTTTCAACCAGTTTGATAGTGCACGATTTTCTGTTTTTGCTTTTATTTGACAGCTTTTAGAAATGTATAGATATCCCTAACCATAGTCTTCCGTAGTCATTCATGATTAGCTTTTCTACTCTTTCTTTTGTGAAAAATTTTTATAAACCTAATTTTTTTCTTTTTTGCATGTGATAACTCAATAAGAATTAAGCAACAGTCAGACTTCAATGTTGCCCATCACTGCTCTGTGGCTTCCTGTACCCTGCATCTTGAAGAATGTTTAGTTGCCATTGTGGCCCTAGAACCCAACATATGCTGTCTCGGATGCTCATAGATTGTAATTTTCAAATTGCAAAGGACACAGAACCATAAAGAAAGAGGCCTTCTAATCTAGCTGACAGAGTGACTCAGTCACTCACTTGCTTACTGACTGATTCGTTGATTTATTCACTGACTGACTTGCTGACAAACTCACTCACTGGCTCACTCACTGGCTGACCCATTCACTCACTCACTCACTCACTGGCTGACTCACTCACTCACTAGCTGATTAACTGACTCACAGGCTGACTCACTGACTGGCTCACTCACTCACTCACTCACTCACTCACTGGCTGACTCACTGATTCACTGGCTGACTCATTGACTGACTAACTCACTCACTCATTCACTCACCTGGCTGATTCACTGGCTGACTCATTGAATGACTGACTCACTCGCTCACTCACTCACTCACTGACATGTAGATGGACCAGTAACTGGCTAGAGACCAGGAGCTTGTTTCTTGAGTTGTGGGGTGTAGAAAGAAAGCAAAGATTGTGAAATCGTGATGACAGAGGCAAACCACCAGACACATCGGTTTGAATAAATCATGACTCAATGTTTGGCACTTTATTCAAGCCACAAGGAGAGCACAATAAGAGAGTAATTTAAGAAATATTAATGATGCTAGTTATTCTAATGATAATTATAATGCTGATGTTGATTGTGATAATTATTATTTTTTTATCTAATCATATTAACATCACTGACTATTGATTGGTCGATTAATAAGTTCCACTTAATGATATTTATGAGCTAGATCTCTGAGAAGAGGAAAATATTTAGTTTCTTTTTTATCATGATGTCATCATTTTTGTCAATCTTCATTTCAATTATCAATACAATGAAATTTTTTCAAAAGGTTGACCTGCAGACATCATCTCAGAGATTTCAGCTCTTAGCAAGCTCTCCTTCTCCCAAACTGGGACCTGATGAAAGCATCAATGAGGTGATAAGCTATGAAGTCAAAGAGCTGGGCACTCACATGTATGTGTATAGATATGGCCTGATTTATCACCTTCAAGTTTCACCTCCTTGACAAATTCTTTATTTGTGCTGCATAGCTATTTTTCTGTAATCAACTTTTCTTTAATTACCTATTTTTGCAGAATGAACCTTATTCAAGGGAAGCACCTTTATGTTAACACTCTATCAATCTACCCAGTGGTGGATTGGTAATGCTGGGAGTGGCACGTTAAACGAAAGCGAAAAAAACTAGAAATATTTATACTGGATGAAACGCTTCAGCTTTTAGATAATCTTTTATCAATGTGTGTCCAGTGTTCGTACTCGGAGTTACTTCAGAGTACTCATTTACCGACCTTGGAAGGGTGGACAGCTGAGTTGACTGTTGGCTTGTGGTAAAATGGTTCCGACGGTGGGGCTCCAACCAAGGAAAGAAGACCTCACAAGGTTCGCAGCACTGCATCTTAACGACTCGGCCACAGAGGGAGCCAGCCACCCTACCTCACATTGTCATAGTTCAGGAAGCTACTTCTCTAACAAGGGGCTTCCTGGTGCCTGCATCAAATTTGGACTCCAGATTTACTCTATTTGGTTCCATAATTAGATTCATAATATTGGTGCCATGGCGTAGTGGTTGAGCATGGGACTCACAACACAGGGGTTGTCAGTTTGATTCCTCCATGTGTCATATGTTTCAAAAAAGAAAAAGTGCAATTGGTGAAGAAGGCAATGGGAAACCACTTCATAAAATCCACTTCCCTAAAAAACTCAGAGCCCTGTCTCGGGGAAGCGAGGGGACGTCAAGTCCTAAGCACCTAATTCAGAGGAAGAATTCAAGTTAGATTTTTGATTTCTGACTTGTGCTAATGCCCTTCTTCCTTCAATCTTAGACTAGTTTGTGTTGTTTCCTACTCACCACCTGCAGGAGAACCTTTATGTATGAGGAAGTTTTATAAATTTCAGGTATGCAAATGACTCTTGCCACTTCACCTTTAGAATGCATTTTGAAATTTTTGCCTGGATTCAGATCCAGCTGCCTTTATTTCTTTATTGATTATTTTGGATTGTTAACATGTCCTGTTTGATTCACACCTTTCAAATTTGTACTGATATTTCTGTCCATTTTTCATCACCATCACAACCATGATCACAACCATCATTGACATCATCAATATTGCCATAACTATCGCATGTTTCTTTCGTCATTATCATTGAAATAATTATCATATTACTATCATCATTATCATCATCAACATCATCATCATCGTCATCATCATCATCATCATCATCATCATCATCATCATCATCATTTAATGATATCTTCTTCCTTTCCCGAATCTTGTAACTTGCCTTCTTTCAAATCTAAAATCAATCAAATTTGGCTGATCTCCCCGTCCTCCTAGCATTTCACTTTCCTCCTTTTGTTAGGGCTTTGTATAGTCCACCTTGACTTTTCCGCTACAAATATCACTAAAAAATTCATTATCATCAACATTATCATCATCATTACCATCATCATTTCACTTCAGACGTTAGTGTCTATTGCCTGCATTGCAAATTTCTCCAATACTAGCTGAGAGTTTTGCAAGGTCCTTCCAGAACTATTTCCTCCATTCTCATGCCCAATTTGAAGCCTTGTGGGAATCTAAATTGGCCACTTCTTTTTTCGAAAAGGTTTTAAAGCCATTAGAGGTGAAAACCAAATTTCATGATAACTCTGTAAGTTCAAACATTGTTTTTATGGATTAATATAATATTAGATGCCAGATAATTTTTTTTTCTATTTGTTTGTTTTTTATAAATTAGGCCAGTTGTGTTAGCTCAAAAGTAAAAATCTTCTTCATATCACAATTGCTTAAGATGAAATCCCAATTGTGATTTAGCTATTTTGGTATTCAATTCTGTCTAGTGTTATATATCAAGGGATCTTTTCGTATTGACACCATTATCCTGATGTTCATGAATTGATGACTGTCTGCCTGTCCATCATGGCAGTGTATTGAACCCACCCAATGAGGGATATTATGCACACAGTTTGCTAATTTCTTGTAAAATCCCTACATCTAGGGCAAACAATATTACGCATTTATAAGAAATTTGCACTGCTTGAGACTTATTACTGATCAAAAGAAAGCTTCAATTTGCAATGTGAATATGATTTGAACAAATTAAGGAAATTCTGTTTATGTTTCAGAGTGATATTTTCTCATAAATTGTTGAATCAAATGACAATTAAAGCTATTTTTGTTTTTTTTAATTTTGATTTCGTTATTGAAGACGTACATGGTTGTCAAGCTGTGTAGCTTTTTATTAAAAAGTACTTGGCAGCATTTATGTCCCTTGTAGCCGTCTGGGATCTTTGCAGTGACTGAAATTCCCTGGCAAGGTTAGGACGATTAATCTAAACTTTAATCACAGTAGGAGCAAAGGAGAGTTTGTGTAATTCTGTTCTACTGAAAAGCCAGGAGCCACTTGACTTCTATGAATAGCTTCAGGATCCAGCGTCTTGTTTGGTTGGAAACTCAAAATGCTATCCAGTCATTCATGCCGAGCACTATCAAGCGTAAATAACATTGGAATCTTCTGACATTTCTCCATGGCAGGACACAGTGTATGTTGAAGCCCAAGTGCAGAACATTACAACCTCGCTAATGTCAATGGAAAGTGTGACGCTAGAACCATCTACGTACTACGATGTTGTGGATTTAAACGAAAGAAAACCAGAATTGAATGATACGAGTGAAGATGAGGATGAAGAAGTCGAATTGACATTCGGTGGTTCGTATTTGAACCCTCTAGACACGAGGCAATATCTCTATAAAATCATTGCAAAGAAGGAACATTCTGCAGAAATTAAAAACAGAGTAAGCCGCCGGATGAGAATTATCTTTTGATTTGATTGAGTATTTTGTTCTGTCTTTCATTGAAGTGGGTCTGACAAGGTGGGGAAAATCAGCTGTCACAAGACAGTATATGTAGTAAACATTTTTTCCGTGACACAATGTTGGTTTTCTTCTGTATTAAGTATCGGAAGTTGGATTTTTGGCTACTGATAAGCAATGCTTGGCGAGAAATTTCGCGGTTTTCCTTTCATAGTGACCACACTTGACTCCTCAGACGCGTTTCCTGGGGTATATTTTAGGCCACCGAGAGCATAATTTCTTCGAACAGTGTCCTGGTATTTCCGCTCAAGTCCATGACACCTCCTGGTTCATTCACCAGCAATACAGAGAGCAACAACTCCCTTCACTCTAAGTGAAATTTAATCTCAGGATTGGCGTCGTAATACCAACTATTGGGCATCTATCTCTGGTGCCGTAGCCGCTGTGAGCCAATCCAACATATTTGGCGATATTTCGTTCAAAATTCCTATTCAAAGGAAAAGTATTGACTGGAGATCGTTTCTTTCTTTCTTAGAATAGCATGCCGATTGGTAAACTTGATATCATGTGGCGGACTAATTTTGGGGAAGCTGGACGACTCCAAACAAGTCAGCTTCATAAAGCGGTATGTGAATTACCTTTTCTTCATGGATTGGAGCCATGAGCAGTTGGTAAAGCGGTTTCAACACATGTCCGCTGCCCCGAAGTTGCATGGCTCGGGACACTTGTGCATCATTCTCTTCACCTTCTCCCTGTTCACTGTTCGAGCGAGAGATGTCGCTTGCTATTTACAATTCCAGCCGTCTGGGGATCATTTGGTGTGAACAAATTTTGCAAGGGGCTCACACGTCGCTCTGTAATCATTCTCGACGCTGGGATTAAATCCACTTAGCTACCTTCATTCCATAACATCATCTGCTTCCTGATTCACTCACTCACTCACTCACTCTTTCACTGACTCAATGAATGACTCACTGACTGATAGATTTACTGACTGAAAGATTTAGTCAGTGACTGACTCACTGATTCACTGGACTGACTCACTCGCTCACTCACTTACTCTCTGACTCACTCACATACTCACTGATTGACGGACTGACTCACTGGCTGACCCACTCACTCACTCACTGAATCTTGATGATAGAATCCTTAGTTCCAATAGATTTTTCAGACGATAAGTTTCCTTATTCTCAACCTGGGCGATCTAGTAAAGAAGTTATCTTCCTTTGATTAGAATAATCCTCTTTTGAAATAAAGCTGTATTTTACTTTTGATTGTAGAAACCGACCCCTCAAGAGGTTCAGTTGAAAATAGAATCATGTCCAATATCAGTGAAATTAGAGAATGAGTTCAACTTGCAGTGCTCGCTGCACAATCACGGGTATGCATTGTAGCATCCTACCAGTTCTACTTACTTCACTGTGTGAATTCGTTTCCAACCAGAGTTTCAACTTGTTAGTACGCTCCCTTTGGTTGATGATTGATTTGATTTATAGAACACAAGTTTTGCAAAGAAGATTTGAAACATGATTTCGTCAAACTGAAGATCTTTTCGCGCATGGATGTTTTCATGCTTGACATTTCGATGTTGCACAGGAAAGCGGGCATATAATTGGATGCACACTCCGGACATGTTTATTCATGAAAAGATCTTTTGTTCGACGAAATTACGTTTCCACTCTTCTGTGTCTCAGCATGGTATCTCTCTAACAGTTTGCATCACTAAGTCTGATCAAGTGCGGGGGTCGGTTTTACTTCTTTGCATGATTCGGGTCAATGCTGATACGCGTTTATCAACAAATGGCTTAGTTGCTCTGTGCTTGTCTCGTCAACTTGGAGCATTTGATTAGAACTGACATTGGTGAGACGATCTGAAACCGATCTGCTGTTCGTTGCAGGGAATCTAAAATGGAAGTGAAGCTCTTCCTAACTGACCCGAAAGAAAGCGGCCTCTTGTGGAGTGGAGTTTCAGGAAAGGTACCCAATAGTGATTGTTGTATTCATGTTAAAAAACTTCTGTTGTGGTTTGATGATAATACTGGAAACCTTTCATAAGAATTCAAATTAAACCACAATCACAAGTACACAGGTACCTTGAAATTCGTTTCCCTGGTTTAGTATTACGAGATACGTTTAAAACAATGATGAATAGCAAACATGAATGCAGATGATTGATTTTGTATGAAGGGGCGGGCGCAGTAGGGAAAGCAGTCCGGGTTGTTCCAAAATGTGTTCTGTTTCAGAAGATGTAGTAACTGGTATGAATAGCTGTAGTGGAAATTTTGGAGTCCATGAAGCGTCATTGTTGCTGATCTATCAAGAAGGGAATCGCACATTTCAAGATATGTTCCATAGGAAATGGCACACAATTTTGATGATAATGGAAACCGTTCATTCGAATTCGATGTAAACCAAAATTACAAACCTCTCTGATACATAGGTAGTTTGAAATTGGCTTGCTTGGCTTAGAGTTTGCAATTTAAGCTAATACACTGGGAAAAGAGCAAAATAAATGTAAATTTATATGAAAGGTGGATATTAAATCGATAGAGTGGGGGCAGGTCTAATAGGGAAGAAGGTCAGGATTGGTCCAAATTTTGTCTCTGCAGCAAAGATGTAGTAGGAGGTTAGAATGGCTATAGCAGAAGGTCTGGTGATGAGGAAGCATCTATGTTGTGGTTTGATGGAAAGGGAGTTGCACATTTCAAGAAAAGTAGTACAGGAGTTACTGAAGATAATGATTGTGCTAATAATCATAATTGATGATCATGATTATTATAATTATAGTAATAATGATAGTTGGAAAAGTTTGCAACTGTTGACTTAAACGAGAGAAAAAATGCTGTTAAAAATATTTCTAATTCATATCTTATGTTAGATTAAGGTTAGCACTGGAATTCAGTAGCAAGATAAATTTAATCAACAAAAGCATGATTGTTCTGATTAGGGCTAGGTTTAATAATTACTTTGAACCCATTCATTGACTGCATATTTAAAATACAAAAATGCACCTGTCCTGTAGCATGCAGTGTGTAATTGGCTGTTTCTACTTAATGCTAATGATAATTCGAACGGAAAAGAAACAAAAACAAAGAAGGAAATGTAATTTTACATCAAGCGAAAAATTGTTCAAAATTTCATCAAAGCAGGGTCTGTCCAGTCCTTGTTCCATCAGCAAAATATGTAGTACGTGCATCGTATAGAAATGTTCATGATTTTCGAAACTAGGCGATTCCTTAAGTTGGATGGGGTGTCGAGGTCGTCCACCATAGCACAGCATAGAATCACAAGACTTGTCCAGTGTTCCAAGAGCACTCATCGAAACATCCATTCTTTTAAACCATTCATCAACTAAGCATTTAAAGTACAAAACACACCTCTCTTATAGCAGGCAGTGCATAATTGTCTGTTTTTACTTGGTACTAATGACAGTACAACGAAACGAAAGGAAATACAATGTATGATTAAGAGAAAAAAATTTTCAAGGTCCATCAAAGCAGGGTCTGTCCAGTCTTTGTGTAAGAATAACAACGATAATAGTAATGATAAGTTCGAATATTTTTGCAGAATACGAGTGTCACAGCGAATCATTGCTGTTATCAACGTGCCCTGTTTGAAATGCGTTGATCTCTAAGAAGCTCTTATTTTCAGTTCTTCGCCGCAACGAAATATTCAGATTATTACATTAGATGAAACATTTACCAATTAAGTGAAAATGGTTAGTCGTATTTTTCACAGTCAGTTTAATTCGCTACATTTCTTATTCTTAGAGACAGCTCATTCATAATTTTTCCCCAGTGTTATATTTTACGGGTATATTAATTTCGTATTTTGGAAACTGCAAGCCTCAAAAGTTCCTGTGCTATATTAGAAGATAAATTTTAATAAGAAAACCATGCCTTTTCCTGGAAATCCTATTCAGGATAAATTGCATCTAATCGCTCCACCTTCGAAATTTCAACTTAAACTGTGAACTGCAGACGAAAAGCGCACACCGCACAACTGTAACTACAGAAAGATGGAATTGAAGCCTCCCTTTTTATCTATCGTTTACATAAACGCAGCCAAAATAGTAAATAATATTTTATAGAACGGGACGGATGGTCAAAATAATTCAATTTTGTTGCCAGAAATCGAATCTAAATAGTTGCTTTTCTTAATGCTTTTATGCTTGCTCGTCAACTTCGACCATTGTTCAGAGATTATTTCGAAATCCTGACTACTTTCGACTCTGTTTAAACACCTTTCCTTAACAATGAAAATTGGGAAATCCAATCGAAGTAGATCGAAATTGTTCAATTGAGATTTTTCAATACGCCGGAGAATGCTAGGGATCTAGCAGTTGCATCGACGCAGGGAATTTTCCTTGTGATTGCAGATTATCTTCTTGACGCCTCACAGCAGAATGTCCGTCTCATTTTCTGATGACCTGATCGATTTGAAGAATTTGTAGAACTCTATGAGTGAAACTTTACAATCTACATTCTTGCTTTCATCATCAACGATTGATGATTTAAAGTTTTCCTTTGCGAAGAATTCAGATGCCTAGGTTTTCAAGAAAAGTTGTTTTTTGCAGCGTGCTAGATTTCGATTTGACAGGGCTTCCAGTTGCTCTAGAGAAATGGTTTTTAATGAGGGGACTTTCCGTTAATTTCCTCGCTGAAAGTGCTACTTTTTTTTTATTTTTATTTTTAGTGGGTTATGTTGAAGAAAGGCCATGGTGGCCAATACAAAGCCCCAACATAGGAGGAAAGAAGAAAGCGAGCAGCAAAGAGGATAGAGAGATAAGATCAAGTTTATTTATCTTAGATTTGAAAGATGGCAAGTTGTAGGACTCAGGAAAGCAAGAAGAAGGCAAGACATTCCATAAGTTGCATGTTCTTGGGATGAATGATGATTTGTGAGATAGAGTTCGTGGATTAGACAGTGAAACTCGGAAAGTGTGTGAATGAGTTGAGCTTCTGGTGGTTCTGACACGCCTCAGAGGAACTGGAATAATATCCCTGATCTCCTGAGAACAATGTCCGTTAAAGTATCTGTAATAGATGGAAAGATCTCCAACCAAACGACGATGGGAAAGAGGTTGGAGCGATTTGGTGAGGTTAGGATTATTGATGAGACGAATGGCTTTGGACTGGACTTTGTCGAGAAGACAGAGGGTAGATTTTGGAGCACCACCCCAGACGTGGAAGCAGTACTCTAAAAAAGGACGGCTTTGGGACTTGTATATAGATAGAAGGTGAGAAGATGAGAAAAAAACGCGAGCTCTGGCGAGGAAGCCGAGCTTTTGAGATGCATGTTTAGCAAAGGAATGGATGTGAGTTTTCCAAGTGAGATTAGATGAAGAGAAAGACCAAGTTGTGTGAAAGAAGCTGAAGTGTCCAGTTCATCACCATTCATGAGGACAGGAGGACAGTTTTGATTACGTTTGCATGAAATGACAACCTGTTTCATCTTGCTCTGGTTGAACGAAACTATGTTGTCTTTACCCCACTTCTCAATAACTGTCAGATCATTGGAGAGAAGCGAGGCTGAAATGTTTTTGTGGAGTTGGAAATCGGTGGAAGCATGGTCATTTAGATTGAATGAAAATGTAGACCTTAGGAAGGTATCGTCAGCAACGGAGTGAGTGCTAGAAGATGTGGAGGTGAGCAGGTCATTGATGAAGAGGATGAAGAGTACAGGGGAGATGACAGAGCCTTGGGGTTCACCAGCATTGATAGAGTGCAGATTGGAGAGGAAGCCGTCCACTCTGACGGCAATTGACCTATCAGAGAGGAAACTACCAATCCAATTAATGAGAGTGTGATGGAGACCAAACATCGGTAGTTTAGTGATAAGACCCTTGTGCCAAACGTGATCAAAGGCCTTGGAGATAGCGAGAGTGATCACTCTGCTCTCACCACTGGATTCCATATCAAAGGACCAGACATTGACAGCATAAGCAAGAAGATCACCAGTAGACCTGGCTGTTCGAGAGCCATTCAGGTGATCAAAGAGAGGATTGTTTGTTTCAAGGAAGGTAAGAAGTTGTTTCGTGATGATTGTGTCCATTGTCTTAGAGATGAGTGAAGTGATTGCAATGGGACGATAGTTGAGTGGATTAGACTTGTCGCCTTTTTTTGGATAGGAAAGACGTGGGCTTGTTTCCATGAGGTGGGAAATGTGCCAAGAGTGTAGGAAAGCTGGAATAGTTTGTTAAGAATAGGGGCAAGTTGAGGAGCACAGGTTTTGAGAACTATTGCTGGAATACCATCAGGGCCTTTGGATTTGGAGGTGTCAAGCTGGAGAAGGGTTTGGCGAACTTTTCGTGTGGAGAACTTAATGGGTGACATAGTGAATTTTGAAGGGGGGAAGTGATGAGGTTGGACCCCTTGGTCGTTCAGGTTGGAGTTGGAGTTGGAGGCAAAGATTGACGCAAAAAGATTCGCCTTTGGATGGATGAAGGAGTGGTAGAAGAAGAGTCAAAGTTGTTTATTAGTGGAGGGAGAGATGAGTGGGAAAAGTTTTGGGAGACAACTTTGGCCATAGACCAAAAGGAGCGAGAGCCAGCCTGGCAGTAAGCGATTTTGTTGTTGATGCGTTGGACAAAAGATGATTTGGCATTTTTGATGGTTTTGGATCAAGTATTGCGTGACTGGATGAAAGAAGTTCTTGAGTGTTGGGTTTGAAGTCGCTTCATTCCTTGAAGTAGTGGTTTTTGTTATTCACAGCTTTGGCGCACTGTGAATTGAATCACTTAGGGGGATTTTTTTTACCAGGCTTGTAAGAAGAAGGAATAAAAGGATCCATGCCAAGAAGTATTGCGTCGGTGATAAAAGAAGCAAGAGAGGAAGGATCATTTGAAAGGCCTGAAGACCAAGGGTAAGAAGAGTAAAAAGTGCGAATGGAGTCCCAGTCAGCCTTGCTGTAGTGGAAGACTCTTTGCGGAGCAAAGGGTCTATCAAGTTGAGGGAGGAAGTCATGCCGTAAGGTTATGAGACAATGATCAGAGTTACCATGAGGAGAGCTAACGGTGGGAGGAGAGTTAATGCTAGGATTGGATGTGAGGAAAAGATCGAGAGTATTTGCTTTGTCTCCTGCACGATCAGGAACGCGTGTCGGCTCTGAAATTACATGTGTCAAGTCATTGACAATGGCAAAGGCCTCAGCGATGTTGAAGTCATCAAGAACAATGATTTCAGAGCTTGGAGATTGTAAATTGATGGTTTCGATTGATTTGGAAAAGTGGTCGAAAAGAAGTTCATGATATTTTGAGTTAGGAGAGCGGTATATAGTGCAAATGTACATTGTGACATGAGGAAGGGAAATTTTTAACCAGATGAGTTGAAAGCCAGGATTGGAAAGATTGAATCGTTTGAGGTGTAAGGTCTGCACATCAGAGCGAATAAATGCACAAACCGCACCATTAGGAAGGAAGGAGGAAAATAACTCATAACCTGGGTATTTGAGATGAGGAGAGAGAACGGTTCTGTTACTGGGATCAAGAGGTTTTATTTTGGTTTCAGTGACGAAGAGTTCATAGGGGTTTATGGACTGGAGATATTGATGTACTGGATTGATGTTGAAAGAAAGTCCACGGATGTTGCAGAATGAGATGGAAAAGGGTTGAGGTGCCACGTTAGTTGCTGCAGTTGAGTTGTTTAAATTGTTTTGAATCATGTTGAAGGAATGGTGAGTGGTGGTTGGGACAGTCAAAATGACAGTGGTAGTGGTAAACTGAAATCCCTTGAGAGCTCCCCTAGCTATCCTGTGGCCTTAGAAGGGCCCCCCGGAGCTGCGAGCTAAGATTGGCTCCAGTTGCGAACTGGCATAACAGGCAGCCCGGGATTATACACCAGCTGATGAGGCAGCCTCCCAGTGCGCTACCAATGGGTTTGGGCCTCTGTACTATCTGACGGCGGGCCTGCTGTGCACCTTTTCCAACGGTACCCTCAGGTACATGACGATGATCAACATTCAAAGATGTTGTTCACCCTAATGTTATGTTTTAAGCAAAGGATAGTCAAATGTGTCATTTTTGTCGCTGTTTTTGTCACGATTCATGTCAAACCTTTTTGCCAATATTTATTCGATTTCTCTTAATTATCTCACGTCTAATTTCATTAGGTTCTTGGTCCTTTACCCCCTGCTTCATCCATAGCATTAGACCTAAGCATAGTTGCTGTTCGAACGGGTCTACAGGTTTGTACTCAAGCATACCATTTTGATCTATTGATTTTTCTCCAAGTTCACAGAAAGCGGTTACCCAATTTTTGCTTGCAAAATTTTATCATAGCATCGCTTTTAATGAAGTAGCCCATTGGCACAAGCATAAATAATGATAAGAATTGCATTAGTATTAGCAGTAATAGTAGTAGTAGTAGTAGTAGTAGTAGTAGTAGTAGTAGTAGTAGTAGTAGTAGTAGTAGTAGTAGTAGTAGTAGTAGTAGTAGTAGTAGTAGTAGTAGTAATAGGAGTAGTAGTAGTAGTAGTAGTAGTAGTAGTAGTAGTAGTAGTGGTAGTAGTAGTAGTAGTAGCAGTAATGATAGTAGTAGTAGTAGTAGTAATAGGAGTAGTAGTAGTAGTAGTAGTAGTAGTTGTAGTAGTAGTAGTAGTAGTAGTAGTAGTAGTAGTAGTAGTAGTAGTAGTAGTAATGATAGTAGTGGCAGTAGTAGTAGTAGTAGTAGTAGTAGTAGTAGAAGTAGTAGTAGTAGTAATGATAGTAGTAGCAGTAGCAGTAGCAGTAGTAGTAGTAGTAGTAGTAGTAGTAGTAGTAGTAGTAGTAGTAGTAGTAGTAGTAGTAGTATTAGTAGTAGCGGTAGTAGTAGCAGGAGTAGTAGTAGTAGTAGTAATAGTAGTAGTATTAGTAGTAGTAGTAGCAGTAGTAGTAGTAGTAGTAATGTTTACAATAAATGTATGTTACAATTAAGTGAATGTTAGACACTGCGGGAAACAACAAGTTTCCAAACATACTACTACAACTTAAATTGAAATTTAACACATTTAAGTCCACAAACTGACTTAGAATATTTTTAGAGTTCTAATAATTGCAGCTTTCTGATATAGCTGTAATGCGTTTGTGGAATTTTCTTTAAAAGGGTCTTAAAGTTCTGGATTGTAGAATCCAGGACTATTCTGGTAGCTCCTGTTACAAGATCGATCATTTTAACATTTTTCATTCCATTCAGTTTAATCAGTTCAGAACCAAGCTGGCTGTATTTTTTGTCTTTATTTGCTGTTCTTTCTACCAGATTCATGTTTCCAGGAATGCTTCCTTCAATCATTAAGATCTGTTTTGTAATGTTTTCCATCACCACCATGTCAGGCTTGTTATATTTCACAAAAGAATCAGTTTGGAACTGAAAATCCCAAAATAACTTGCAGAACTCGTTCTCCTTAATTTTCTCAACATAGTCGTCTCTGAACCATGGTTTTAACTCTGTTTCGAACCCGTACATAACAAGAAGCTTACTGTAAATTACACGCATAATAGTATCATGGCTCCTTTGTAAGGATAGCTCAGTGGTAAGCCACTTGTTCGTAGACCCCGTGTTCAGTAGTTCATTCCCAAACTCAAGCTTAACTTTTAATCAAAATAATGGGAGTCACTGACTCGCTGTAACTCCAAGTGTCGGAATCAGTAAGTGTGATCATATCGAGATGAAAAACAAGGATAAGAATTGTTTCTCTGTGACCTTAAATCTACCTTATGATTCCTGAATCGTAGGTATCTTGACATGAGGTCACATTCTGAGAACTGACCAGGACACTGTTCAACAAGCATAGCTTCTCAGTCTCCTTAAATCTACCTTACAATTCCTGAATCATAAGTATCTTTATATGACGTCACATTTTTTTATTGAGTTATGTTGGGGAAAGGCCATGGTGGCCTATAGAAAGCCTCAATAATGGAAGAAAGAAGAAAGCGAAAGGATAAGAGGAGAGAGATATCAGATCAAGTTTATTCGTTTATTATGAGATAGGCCCATTACATTGCTCGATAAACATAGCTGCACAGTATTCTAAGATCTACATTTTGCTTCATGAACCACGTGAATCTTGATACGAAGCCACATAGTGAGAAATGGCCAATGCACTGCTCGATAATCACAGCTTTTCAGAGCCATAAAATCAACTTTTGGGTGCTAAGGAGGTGGATTTGTCATCTCGATTGACGTCTTTCCAATTTTTCAGCCAATTTCAGATAGTTTTTTCTATTTTTCTTTTTATTGATATGAACTCACATTTGGTTTTCAGACTATCAGTGGTGTTCGGATACTCGATATGAACAGCACAAGAGTGAATGAATTCGACAATATCGGACAAGTTATCGTTTATGGGACAGCGGAGTCGCCGTTCACATGATCAGTTAGATCATCACCGTAGTTGGTATCATCGACTGATTGATTAATCTAATACTGGATCATGTCATGCAGCATGTGGACGATATGATTGATCATCGATTGGTTGATTTAGAAGGATGTCGCAGTTATCTCAGACTTATCGATCGATTAATGATTCATCAATAGCCAGTCGGTCGATCAATCAATTCATCGCAGCATCAGTCAACCAATCAGTTTATCAGTACATTACTGAATCAATCACCTGTCAACCAATCAATCATCAGTCAATCAATGATTTAATCAATCAATTGATGATTCAAAGCATTGGTCACTCAGTCAGTTAATCAATGAACCAGTGGAGTAATCGACCAGTCGGTCAAGCTATCAATCAATCATTCAATAAGATCATCAGTTAGTCAATCAATCATTTACTAAGTCGATCAGCGAGTCTATGGATCAACAGGTCAGTAAGTAAGTCAATCGGTAAATCACACGGTCAATAAGAGTGTGATTCCTTCGATCGATGAAGCAGCAAAAGAATTGATCATTTATGAATCAATCAATTGAGCAGCCAAATAATCAGCCAATCAATCAATCTATCATTCAATCAATCTATCAATTAATCGATCAGTCAACCAATCAATAAATGATTCAATAAATCGCTTTGTCAATCAGACGTTTTTGCTTTTAGCTATGATCATAATTTCATCAATAGCAGAATTGTTCCCATATGCATGTATATTGTAATTAGAGAGGACAGTGAAAATGAGCATCGATGTTGAGCAGGTAGAACAGTGCTCAAAAGGTCATAAATGGTGGAATTTGATCGCTTTTTGTCGTTTCTTTCATGACGAAATCCACATGAGAAGATTTCAACGTTTGATTATGAAATAGGTCGATGACTTAATTACCTGCTGACAAGCACTGAAACCTATTGAAATGAGTAAAACCTGGTAAAATAGATTTCAGGCTATTTCAAAAGCAGTCGTGCGGTTTATCTATAATTCAAACGGGATGGTTGCAAAAATGACATACAAGGCATCCATTCAACCCATTGAACTTTGAAAGCGCACAAGAGAAATGTTCTTGGAAACAGAGAAATTTGTGCACATGACTTAGCAATATTATTTGACTAGCGCTCTTGCTCTCATTTGTAGCAGTTATTCTGTTGATACATTTTACTGAATCACTGGGTCAGCCAATCTTTATTCGTAAATACCGTTAAATCTGGCACCGAATCTGTTTTATCTGGTGTACCTACGCAGTTTTATTCGTATTCTAGACTGATTCTCTGCCATGGTGTTGTGATCTGCCTATTTCCAAATCGTATAGAGTTTGGAATGAGAAAATACGCCAATGTTTCCACTCACGTAGTATGCAGCTAACTAACTAAAATGAACGGAACTGGGGGTATTGTCCATAGCTAATGACTACACATGGTATTTCATATTCAGAGCCTCTTGGTCTTTCGTTAGTGTTTCTACTCTTGGTATTGCACCGCTGAGCGAAATCAGAATTTCGTCAAATTGAAGATATTTTCGTCTGTAATTTTTCTCCCACAAAACTTCAACATTGCTTAGCGAAGGGGAAGCATATTTGCGCCAGATCTCTTCAGAGTTTGAAACGCAGGCCATGACCGATTTATATGCATGTGTAGTGTATATGGGCTCGCAGCTATAAACAAATGCAATATGTTGTTGCCTTTTCGACTTTCTATTCATAACTGAATATCTTTTAATATATATTCAAACTATGTTGCCAATATGTTTGAGATCAAGCAGCACAAAAACCATCAACATGAAACGACGGAGATGGCACAGAGATGTTGCAACATTAACACTTTCATGATAACAAGTATCCAAGCGAATTTTCTTAAGTGAGTTATGTTGAGGAAAGTCATGGTGACCTATACAAAGCCCAAATAAAGGAAGAAAGAAGAAGTTGAAAGGCTTAGAAGGAGAGAGATCAGATCAAGTAATACACAAGATAATACATCAATGGTATAAATCAGGAATCCTACACAAATGTATTTATTGATGGTGGAAAGTTAGAAACGACTACAGATGTCTTCCGATTCCGTTCAGATTGCTCTTCCTGGTTCCTTTCTTCTCTTCACCTTCTTAGTTAGTGTACATGTCACCTTCCTTCCTTCTTCGCTTTTCAATTTCTGGATAGAAATACTCAATTGATTCGGCTGTACAGTTTTCTGTGAACCGGTCAATCTCGTTTGATACAGTTCTGCACACCGCTATTGATATGCAAGACAGAACAGAACTGCATCTGTGTTGAAGATACTACCTTTTATGGTAATCTGTATGACATTATAGTGTGGTGCCTTGGTTTGGTGCTTAAGCGTACGAGCTCATGACGCATGGGTTGCGAGTTCGAATCCTGCATGTGTCACAACAAAAACACTACTGGCGAGGAAGGCAAGGGGAAACCACCTATTAAGATTCACTTTCCTAGAAAAAAAACTCAGAGCCCTGTCTCTGGTTTCTATTACCCTCGAAATCAAGTATGCAACGCAGTATGATATTTATATTCCACAACGGATTTAGCCTGATCATATTCTAACTACCAAGCTGCTCCCATTTAGAATTTCCTTTTTATCTAGGCAAGAATGCAGCGATTTGCGGTTCTTCTGAAGAATCGCTTTAAAATTTATACCCAGATTTAATCTTGTTGGAGTGAGACACTAATCCGAACATGCAAGCTATCATTAGTAGTTATAATAAGCCGATTCCAACGCATTTTTTGGATCCGCCTTCCAACCCAACCGGTTTAAACCACTTTCCGACCCGACCATTCCACACGCGAGTATAGCAAAATCACACGTCATTTTTAGTCCCCCAACCAATTTCCCCCACGACACAAGTTTTTAATTTTCATTTAGAGTTTTAAATTTACTATTGTATATAAGAGTTACAAATTTTACGAGTAGTGTAAAAAAACAAAGTCGCACCAATCTCAAAGATGAATCAATTATATGTACCATTCTCAAAGCTAGCAGTCGACGCTGTCTTTAAGATTCTTGATAAAGAAAAATCAGAAACCAAATATGGGGAAACACTTGTTATCTATTTGGAACAAAACCCAGCTGATAATAATTATGGCTCCGGTGTTATAACAAAAGCATACGCACCAAAATTTTTGAAAGAAAAGATGGCAGAAGATACAGAAATAGATGAGTATATTATTTCAAAGGGTAAAGACAAAGGAAAGAAAAGTATAAAAGTATTGTATCTTAAATCAGACAGTAATAGTTATCCACAAGAAGCAGACTTTGAAAGTATGGAAGATGATTTAAGACAAGCAAAAAAGATAGAGGCTGCGTTGAAAACAAGTCATACATACGCCGTAAGAGATGTGTTTTACTTTAATACAAAATATGGAGAAAGTGGCATCGCAGAGTTAAAGATGAAGAAACTTCCAAAACAATAAGAATATATTTACCAAAATCAATCAAACAGGATATTAAACTGACTAGAAAAAGGAATAAGAGCAAGATTGTTAATGAAAAAATAAAATATGAAGGTGTTGAAATCAAGGGTAAAGTAAAGGTATATAGATATAAATACACCTTTGACAAATCAGACTAATTGTTTACAGAATGAAAATATCAAACCAATAATATTACCAAACAATGAATTTTTTTGTGCAAAATTTGGTAAATTGTGAAATAAATAACAATATCCATTACCATAGCCATATATTGTAAAATTGGCCATAAGCATCATGAAATGAGCTATGTACATGACAAAATTAGTGCCGAGAAGATAATGCCTCCAAACAACATGTTATTCTACCATTACCAGGTCCGATCAGGCCAATTTCGCTTTGATGTGAATCTATTATACTTTTTACACTATCTATTTTACCTACATATTTTACAAGTGCATGTTGATAAATTAATGCTGATTTGATAATAACAGGATTAACATCGACAACAAAATCAGACTTTGTGGCTTCATAAAAGTAGTCCACGTATTTTTTAATTTCTCTTATTTCACCAAGATTTGGCATTTTGCCATCAACTATACTAATATATATATATTTTTTGCAAAAAGTTTATCAAAATTTAACTTATTTATTTTAAAAAGTAAAATACAAGATACTAATATACATTAGTTTGATAATAAAAATTGTCAAAATGACGACAATCTACCACCCTTATAGCGTAAACTTGACGGCCGGGCAAGCCGAATCAGTTGCGAAAGCAGTGAAGCATAAAACGCCAATAACTCTAAGATTAACATATAATAATCTTATGAGAGGCGATGAAACAGTGAATCATTATCTCAAATCAATAAGCTTGAAAAAGCAAATAATAAAGGCGTAGGCTAATATTAAAATTAGTAAAGCCCAACTCAGAAAATTTGCAACAAGCGGAGAAAGCATTATGAATTTGTTTAGAATAGTAACCGGTGTTGCTAAAAAAATATTACCAAAAATCTTAGCCCCACTTGCAACAGGTGCAGTTTGTGGTTTAGGGGAGACCGCCATTAAAAAAGCAGTAGGTAGATCATATCAATGATCACCAGAACATGTTAAAATGGTAGTAGATACACCAGAAATTAGGGAACAAATCAAACAACTATTACCTGTGGCTCAACAAAAGAAACTAGTAGAATCATATAAATGTGGAAGTGGATTAGTTTTAAAAACGGGGCGCGGTCCAAAAGGAGGTTTTCTTGGCTCTCTGTTGGCAGGAATCGGAATTCCATTAATTGCAAACGTAGTTGGAAAGTTGTTTGGAGGATGCCATTGAGAAAATCATGAAGATGAAGATGAAGATGATAGCTTAAGAATATTTAAATCATTATTACCACTGATAGATCAAGGTGAAATATATGTATCCCAATCAGGAAATGGTCTTGTAATTAGATCACAACCAACTAAATGCGGTGGTGCAGTTATGCCAGCATTGAAATATTTATTGAGCAGCAATAAAAAAAAGGATCAGGACTTCTTTTAGGAACAAACGGCCCATTCAGTCAAATACCTTTGTTGAGGGCTCTGTTGTAAGTAAACCAGAATTTATAAATCATCCAATATCTAGTTTTGAAATAATGAATTGGATTGAATACTTGAAAATCAAAAATTTTAAAGGTGTTATATCACGAGATGAGATTCCAACAAAAGTAAAAATATACCAGGTCAATGCTTCATTATAAATTTGGATGACACTGAGGGACCAGGAACACATTGGGTAGCCGTAAAAATGTCCGCAGACTATGTCAATTATTTCGATAGTTTCGGAATGTAACCACCACAAGAATTGGTAAACTTACGTTTTACATTTAACAAGTTGTATAAATATGAATCAAACCAGTTTCAAGACTTTAGCAGCGTTTTATGCGGATATTATTGCTTGTATTTCTTAAAAGAATTCGGGGGAACTAATTATTTTAATGTAGTAAAACAGCTTGCCCGTAATAACTATAAGAAGAACGAAGGGTACATAATATACTATTTTGAGTAAAAAATATGGGCTTTTTAAACAATATCACTAGAGGTGGCTCAGCAGGAGCAGTGCACCTTCATCAAAAATAGTAAACGAAATTAAAGTTGATGTTGGAGTTGTTGAAACAAAAAAAATGGCTTACCCTTTGATATTACAGAAGTAAAGGTGGATAAAAATTTCGATTTAAACAATTTTGTTGTTGATAATGTACCAACGCCAACAGCATCAAATCATATAGCAAACAAAGGATACGTAGAATCATGGATTAAAAAAGATGGGGCAGGAAATATCAATGAAGAAGGTAAACAAATCATAAACGTAGTAGGACCAGCAAGCAGTGATTCAGCCAGAGCTGTAGCAAACAAGGGATATGTTGATACATCAATTACAACCTCCCAAACTTTTGTCATCACCGACGCTGCATCAAAATATTTAGATAAAAAAACTGGTGGAACAATGAGTGGTGGAATAGATATGGACAATCAAAATATATTTGGTTTACAAAACCCACCAAAATTTGGAACAAGTGCGACTAGTAAAGATTATGTACACAGCCACGTTAAAAACTTTCTTGCCACCAACATAATTCAGCAAAACGGACTTGTTAAAGATAGCAATGATAAGTTTAAAGTAGATTTATTTATCAATCGCGCGATCAACTATAGCTCCAGTTTTACCCACAGGAGGGGTTGAAAGAGACAGTGCTGGCAAAATAAAGCTAGTTGATGCTGTTGTTAGAAGTCTTGTTATGATGGATGGAAATTGTCACAGCTGGTCGAATGAATTTATAAAAAATAGCGCTTCCGGACATTGGTTAATCTCTGACAATAGTTCATCTAACGTTGCTAAATATGGTGTTCTATCAGGATCAAATGTTGAATCATTACAGTATCAAGGGTTTGGTGAAAGGACAGACATTGTAAAACATTCAAACGCAGAAAGACCAACTTCAGGAGCAGGATTAATTAACGGCAGATACAACTATCTTACCTTTGATGGCACTAATGATCGAATGAAATGTAATATGGATTTGAATATAAGAAGCGGAGATAAAACATTGTCAATAACTATTGTTTATAGAAATTTTTTTTTTCTTTTTTTTTTAGTGGGTTATGTTGAGGAAAGGCCATGGTGACCTATACAAAGCCCCAACAAAGGAAGAAAGAAGAAAATGAGCAGCTAAGAGGATAGAGAGATAAGATCAAGTTTATTTACATTAGATTTGAAAGATGGCAAGTTGTAGGACTCAGGAAAGCAGGAAGAAGGCAAGACGTTCCATAAGTTGCATGTTCTTGGGATGAATGATGATTTGTGAGATAGAGTTCGTGGATTAGGCAGATAGAATGACTGCCTATAGTGCTGGTGCCGGGATAAAAGATTGCCATATTGGAAATGATAATCCAGGATGGGATCATTTTATTTCTATGAATGATAGTAAAAACTTTGAGTCTGCATCATATAATGGTGGTGATAATGTAACAATCTTAACATTTCCAACAAACGCAGATCCAACAGTGTTGAATAAGTGGATTGTTCTAACAGTTACATGGTCACCCCAATTAGGTGCAGACGGATCACAACTATGGTGCAACAGACAAAAACTGAGAAACTTTACTGCTAAAGAAAACGATGATGCTACAAATTTTGCCATATGTAGTGCTAATGTAAGCAGACTAGAAGGTCCATTGGCCGGAGATATTGCAGAATTGATAATTTTTAAACAAAAAGACGAATTAAAAAATGCATCAGCAATAAAAAGAATTCAGAAACATCTGCATGATAAATATGCTATTACGCATGAACCAATGCTTTCAATGTAGAAGAAAAATATTTTTTTTATATCTTTTTTTAAAAACTATTTTCTTAAAATGTCAATTTAACTGAGCCAGAAATAGGATCTGATGTTAATTGTCTTTCATACAAAATTACTGCTTTCCACACATAAGCTGTTGGAGCTCCATCAAGAGTGTATGAAAACTTTAATTTATGCGATCCATCAATCATATCATTTCTCTAATCTTTTAAACCGAAGAACAATGCTGAATGAAGATCTTTAAATAGTTTTCTATCAATGAAACTACCTTAATCACATTAATTAACTACCTTCATTAATAAATCTCTGATATTCAATAAATCGTTTGTATAATCTTGTTAATTCGTTTTGTGGATTATGTTCAACCCATAGATAATAAACGCCATTTCCTAGCTCTAACTGTGCTCTTGTCACTTGTCTTCCAGCGGGAATATTGTATGTATCATAATGAAAACTATTTTTTGTTACATCATCATCTTTTGTTGAGTCAACTGCATACAACATAGCAAATCCTGGTTTTTCAATACTGCTTGAGATATCAAATGTACCAGATTGCAAAGTAGACACTGGAGATGTTTGAACTCTATCACCAAAGTATCCCCACGTTCTTTTTTCAGTCAATTCTGCACCCAATTTATTCATACCAGCTGAATTCAACTCCATCTTTGGAACCCAAAGTCTCATTTTTGTAACAACATATCTACCTTCAGCAGCAGAAGCATCTTTGTACAAGACATTTCCATCACTTTCAAGAGTAATGTTCAGCTCCATTTTACCAGTTGGATAAACCACATTTTGTGAAGCAGCAAAGAAACTATACTTATTTAATGGCACGATAAAATTAACACCACTAGCAGCATTAGTAAGTGCAGCTTTTGAAGCAAAACCAGTATTTGCAGTACGACTAGCAGTGCCAGTTCCACTATCAGGATAAAACAATGTAGAAGTTGCTTGATCAAGATAAGCTCTTGAATATTCAGCTTTATTTCTAATCGCAACACTTTCATTTACATTTGGTGTATCAATAACTTGAACACCTCCATACTTTACATTTAATTATCTAATGATTGAATAAGCATCTCATGCAAAAGTGATATTATCAGCAGAGGCATAAGATGTACCATCTGCTCTCTTGTTAACTTCTACTTCAATTTCAAGATAAGAATTATACCAATCATTGGGAGCAGTTACTTCACTAGTTGAATCTACATAAAACTTGTATGAATTTTTGTTTTGCAATGCTCCATTTGCTGGAAGCTTAATTGGATTTCGAAGGTCGTATACAACCTCCTCGTACCTTTCTAGAAAATCACCTTGTTTGTATTCCATTACTTCGACTTTGATAATAGTATGTTTTGTATAGTATAGCATATATATAAATAGTGTCCAAATAAACTAATTTTTTAAAAAGAATAATTAATTGAAAAATTTACATAAATTTGGTCAACTGTTGTTTTGATAATTCAACTTCATTGGATTGAACAGGCGACGGATCCACATTTTTCATTACGTCTGCAATTTTTTCGCCACTGTTTGGAGTTGGCTTATTTTCTTTAATGATACTTGGTTTGAATTATTTCTCTACAGTTTTGTCTGCAGCACTTTTGCCAAGAGCTTCCGCACCAGACACAGCAAACTTTTCAACGCCTGCTGAAGCAGCTTTTTTGGCGACTTCTTTAGAAAACTTTGAAGTTGCAAGTGATGCAATTTTTTTACCTGTTGAATTAAAAATGTCAAACACGCCTTCACCATCTTGTTGTTGTGTGACATATTTTATTCTATTATATTTTTTGTCTGATGATTTCTTTATACACTGATTTTATTACAACTGTTAAACTAACTGGTACTTCGTTGAAATCGATGGGTCTATTTATTGAGTCTGTCATATATATCCTTCCTTGAGAAATAATATTTGTATTTAATCTATTATATAATCTTCTTCTTGGTTCTACTTTAAAAGGATATGCACATGAAATATCTGACGTGTCGAAGGAATATAAAACATCTGTTGACACTCCACCGTCCAAAGAATCATTTATCAACGATGTTTTAATTTCTACATGATCAATACATGAGATGTCGCTATATTAATTTGTTTAAACCCAGTAATATCATCAAAGTTTCTATCCACGCCTCTAAGATCAACACTATATTCTGTCGATAGCAACACATATACTCTAAATCTAGAAGTGCTGAATGTTAATTTGATGCCAGGAGTCTTACCATCTACTATATGGCCATTTGCTCTTATAGAACTGTCAATATAATTATTTATATCATTATAATAATAAACTCCGTCTGGAAAAGTAGTTATGGTGTTGGTTTTTCCATTATCATGTGAATATCTCTAATTTAGGTGGTAGATGGGTTTTACTCATCGTCCGGGGCAGTACCACCACTCTACGTTTTAGTGCCTTCAGTGACTATGTCACTTTCAGCTCTAGGGTAGAGATGCGGGCGCTTGTGGTTGGTTTTTCATCATGAACAGGGTCTGCTGGAGACTGATTTGCCAGTCTGTTCCCTGGCTATACCTGAGGGTACCGTTGGAAAGGGTGCAATTCAGGCCCGCCACCAGAGAGTACAGAGGCCCAAACCCATTGGTAGCGCACTGGGAGGCTGACAAAAAGGTTTGACATGAATCGTGACAAAAACAGCGACAAAAATGACACATTTGACTATCCTTTGCTTAAAACATAACATTAGGGTGAACAACATCTTTGAATGGTGATCATCGTCATGTACCTGAGGGTACCGTTGGAAAAGGTGCACAGCAGGCCCGCCGTCAGATAGTACAGAGGCCCAAACCCATTGGTAGCGCACTGGGAGGCTGCCTCATCAGCTGGTGTATAATCCCGGGCTGCCTGTTATGCCAGTTCGCAACTGGAGCCAATCTTAGCTCGCAGCTCCGGGGGGCCCTTCTAAGGCCACAGGATAGCTAGGGGAGCTCTCAAGGGATTTCAGTTTACCACTACCACTGTCATTTTGACTGTCCCAACCACCACTCACCATTCCTTCAACATGATTCAAAACAATTTAAACAACTCAACTGCAGCAACTAACGTGGCACCTCAACCCTTTTCCATCTCATTCTGCAACATCCGTGGACTTTCTTTCAACATCAATCCAGTACATCAATATCTCCAGTCCATAAACCCCTATGAACTCTTCGTCACTGAAACCAAAATAAAACCTCTTGATCCCAGTAACAGAACCGTTCTCTCTCCTCATCTCAAATACCCAGGTTATGAGTTATTTTCCTCCTTCCTTCCTAATGGTGCGGTTTGTGCATTTATTCGCTCTGATGTGCAGACCTTACACCTCAAACGATTCAATCTTTCCAATCCTGGCTTTCAACTCATCTGGTTAAAAATTTCCCTTCCTCATGTCACAATGTACATTTGCACTATATACCGCTCTCCTAACTCAAAATATCATGAACTTCTTTTCGACCACTTTTCCAAATCAATCGAAACCATCAATTTACAATCTCCAAGCTCTGAAATCATTGTTCTTGATGACTTCAACATCGCTGAGGCCTTTGCCATTGTCAATGACTTGACACATGTAATTTCAGAGCCGACACGCGTTCCTGATCGTGCAGGAGACAAAGCAAATACTCTCGATCTTTTCCTCACATCCAATCCTAGCATTAACTCTCCTCCCACCGTTAGCTCTCCTCATGGTAACTCTGATCATTGTCTCATAACCTTACGGCATGACTTCCTCCCTCAACTTGATAGACCCTTTGCTCCGCAAAGAGTCTTCCACTACAGCAAGGCTGACTGGGACTCCATTCGCACTTTTTACTCTTCTTACCCTTGGTCTTCAGGCCTTTCAAATGATCCTTCCTCTCTTGCTTCTTTTATCACCGACGCAATACTTCTTGGCATGGATCCTTTTATTCCTTCTTCTTACAAGCCTGGTAAAAAAAATCCCCCTAAGTGATTCAATTCACAGTGCGCCAAAGCTGTGAATAACAAAAACCACTACTTCAAGGAATGAAGCGACTTCAAACCCAACACTCAAGAACTTCTTTCATCCAGTCACGCAATACTTGATCCAAAACCATCAAAAATGCCAAATCATCTTTTGTCCAACGCATCAACAACAAAATCGCTTACTGCCAGGCTGGCTCTCGCTCCTTTTGGTCTATGGCCAAAGTTGTCTCCCAAAACTTTTCCCACTCATCTCTCCCTCCACTAATAAACAACTTTGACTCTTCTTCTACCACTCCTTCATCCATCCAAAGGCGAATCTTTTTGCGTCAATCTTTGCCTCCAACTCCAACTCCAACCTGAACGACCAAGGGGTCCAACCTCATCACTTCCCCCCTTCAAAATTCACTATGTCACCCATTAAGTTCTCCACACGAAAAGTTCGCCAAACCCTTCTCCAGCTTGACACCTCCAAATCCAAAGGCCCTGATGGTATTCCAGCAATAGTTCTCAAAACCTGTGCTCCTCAACTTGCCCCTATTCTTAACAAACTATTCCAGCTTTCCTACACTCTTGGCACATTTCCCACCTCATGGAAACAAGCCCACGTCTTTCCTATCCAAAAAAAGGCGACAAGTCTAATCCACTCAACTATCGTCCCATTGCAATCACTTCACTCATCTCTAAGACAATGGACACAATCATCACGAAACAACTTCTTACCTTCCTTGAAACAAACAATCCTCTCTTTGATCACCTGAATGGCTCTCGAAAAGCCAGGTCTACTGGTGATCTTCTTGCTTATGCTGTCAATGTCTGGTCCTTTGATATGGAATCCAGTGGTGAGAGCAGAGTGATCACTCTCGCTATCTCCAAGGCCTTTGATCACGTTTGGCACAAGGGTCTTATCACTAAACTACCGATGTTTGGTCTCCATCACACTCTCATTAATTGGATTGGTAGTTTCCTCTCTGATAGGTCAATTGCCGTCAGAGTGGACGGCTTCCTCTCCAATCTGCACTCTATCAATGCTGGTGAACCCCAAGGCTCTGTCATCTCCCCTGTACTCTTCATCCTCTTCATCAATGACCTGCTCACCTCCACATCTTCTAGCACTCACTCCGTTGCTGACGATACCTTCCTAAGGTCTACATTTTCATTCAATCTAAATGACCATGCTTCCACCGATTTCCAACTCCACAAAAACATTTCAGCCTCGCTTCTCTCCAATGATCTGACAGTTATTGAGAAGTGGGGTAAAGACAACATAGTTTCGTTCAACCAGAGCAAGATGAAACAGGTTGTCATTTCATGCAAACGTAATCAAAACTGTCCTCCTGTCCTCATGAATGGTGATGAACTGGACACTTCAGCTTCTTTCACACAACTTGGTCTTTCTCTTCATCTAATCTCACTTGGAAAACTCACATCCATTCCTTTGCTAAACATGCATCTCAAAAGCTCGGCTTCCTCGCCAGAGCTCGCGTTTTTTTCTCATCTTCTCACCTTCTATCTATATACAAGTCCCAAAGCCGTCCTTTTTTAGAGTACTGCTTCCACGTCTGGGGTGGTGCTCCAAAATCTACCCTCTGTCTTCTCGACAAAGTCCAGTCCAAAGCCATTCGTCTCATCAATAATCCTAACCTCACCAAATCGCTCCAACCTCTTTCCCATCGTCGTTTGGTTGGAGATCTTTCCATCTATTACAGATACTTTAACGGACATTGTTCTCAGGAGATCAGGGATATTATTCCAGTTCCTCTGAGGCGTGTCAGAACCACCAGAAGCTCAACTCATTCACACACTTTCCGAGTTTCACTGTCTAATCCACGAACTCTATCTCACAAATCATCATTCATCCCAAGAACATGCAACTTATGGAATGTCTTGCCTTCTTCTTGCTTTCCTGAGTCCTACAACTTGCCATCTTTCAAATCTAAGATAAATAAACTTGATCTTATCTCTCTATCCTCTTAGCTGCTCGCTTTCTTCTTTCTTCCTTTGTTGGGGCTTTGTATAACCTTTTTTATCTTCACTTGTTATTGCATTTTTTGCTGCTGCAATATCAATTAGTTGAGCTATTTCATTTCTTATATCTACACTATTGTTACCAGCACGTCGTGTGCCGAGTAAAAGATTTAACCTCGTCAAAATGTCTTTTGGGGTGTCTGGAATCAAAGTAATAGCTCTACCCAACAGATTTTGTTTGCCCGAGCCCCTACTTTTTTCAAACCAGAAAATTTAGTCAAATCTCTGAAAATATCTTTTGCTTCCGACGTGTAATCAACTTTTGGATTGTATCTTTTTTGTTAACAAATCTATAAGAGAACTATCAACAACATTATCCATTACACTGTTTCCAGCCATATCTTTAACACTAAGTCTATTCATTCTGAGTTTAGCTGGATCAATATATACGTGGCCAAAGGATCCGCCTTTTGACAGCTTGTAAGCATTTCTTTTTCTTTGATGACCAAATCCATTTCCAATTATTTCTGATAAATTAGTAGACATTGCAGCGTCTAATATTTTTTTATATTCTTTTAATTTGGCTAAATCTCCATCAAGTTTATCCCTTTTCTCAGTGCTTTTAGCCGCACTTTTACGTCCGCCAACAGATTTTTGTGCTTTTGTCACTTTTTGGGTTATCATTTTTAATTCATCTTTTGCTATATTAGGAAATTCATTAGTACTTGGTAAATCATAATCAATTTGAAATTTTGTATCAAATCTTTTATCAAAATTAAGTGTTATTGGTTGCTTTGGATGCTTTGGTCGCTTTGGTGTCTCAAGCGCTGGTGGTGTCTCAAGCGCTGGTGGTGGCTCTTGTGACTCAATTGCTAGTTGTGGTTGATAATGCATCAGTGCTAGTTGGTTTTCTCTCAGCTGGCCGAGCATTTCATCTTGTCTTTTATCTATATCAGTTATTTGTTGCCCAACTTTACCAAGTTCTCTTGTAATTGGAGCAGCAACCTTTTCTCTTTCTTCAATGATTCCAAGTTGTAAATTTTTATATACCCTTACAACATCTTTAACTTCGTCAACAATATTTGTTGTCGCAACTTCTTTTTTAATTATTCTTTTCAAGTTGTTCAGATCCATACTTTTGATTTTCATATACTTTAATAGTTAACATATAGCTTACCAATTTATAATTCAAAATATTAAAATATTTAAGTAACTATAGAGTACTTATCTTTGAACTTAACTAACTTACAGTTACTTATCTACCTTAAAAAATGACACCCCAATTTAAGTAACTATAGAGCACTTATCTTTAGACTTAACCAACCATAGAGCACTTATCTTTGGACTTAACTAACTTACAGTTACTTATCTACCCTAAAAAATGTCACCCCTATTTAAGTGCTGTATAGTTATTTGATTTGATTATAAATTTGTAAACTATATAGATTATAAAGGGTACCTCAAAATAAAGATTCCAAATTACGATAGTGAGTTAGTTGCTGACAAAACAAAGCATAAATCATTGTTGGGTAGTGATTTTAGAATGCTTGTTTGTGGAAGTTCTGGTTGTGCAAAAACAAATACTTTGATTCATATCATTAAAAACCGTTATGTTATTATGATCAGATTATCATATATACTCCTAATAAAGATGAAGACAAGTTGGTCTCACTAGAAAATAATTTTGCTCAAGTTTCGCAGCTGGTAGGTCATCAAGTCTTGTTACTATGTGGACAAGAAGATATATTAGATACAGATGAATATGAATCTGATGATTGTGTAAAGCTTGTCGTATTTGATGATCTAATTAACGCTGATAAAAAATACAAGCAAAGATTGCAAACCATTTTACTGATGGTAGACATCATAAGATTTATCCAGTCTACTTGAGTCAATCGTATTTCACAATACCAAAAGATATAAGAACAAATTGCTCCAAAGTTATTGTCTATGAGATCCTCCATCAGATGATGAAAAAACAAGAATTTCAAAAGAATGTAGATTTGACAAGTGCAAAATTGAGGGTCTTGATAAACACGATTTTCTATTTATAAATCAACACAATTTAGAGCTGTTCAAAAATTTCGATGAATTAATTTAAATAATTTTGAAAATTTATGTTCCTGTATATGTATATAGTAAAGGCTTTATTCATGGAAATTTATTGTGTCAAATGTAAATGAAAAACTCCGTCTTTAAATATAAAACATACGACCACAAAAAATAATAGATCTGTAGTAAAAGGTGAGTGCAGAATATGTGGTACAAAAAAAAATTGTTTTACTAAAAGCAAAGCCGGTGGAAAGCTCGCTATTCATTCTTTTATCGGCAAATTGCCAAAACCTAAAGCTGGTTGGACTCCTACTAGTTATAAATATATGGGACCATTTAATCCATTAGATAAACAATTAGAATTTAGTCTTGAAACTGGTGAAATTACTATATGGATAATTCCTCCTTTTAACAAATTTGATGAGATTTCTGCACATCATGATGTATGTTATTCAAGAGGCGTTGATAAAAACAAATGTGATAGAAAAATGGTTGCTGAATTGGATAAGATTCCTTATTGCGAGCTGCCAAAAATGAGCATGTTTGCTAGAAAAGTTATCAACACCAAACAAAAACTTGGACTAGGTGTTTTAAAAAAAATTTCAAAAAATTGAAATGAACAGTTGGCAGATGAGTTACACCAACCAATTATAAGAAAGTTTAAAAAGAGAAAAGTTATTTTCAGTATTACTGATGATATTTGGAGCGCTGACTTGGTTGATATGCAACAACTTAAAAGTTACAACCATGGATTTAGGTATATTTTAAATGTTATTGATGTATTTTCAAAATTTGTATGGAGTGTTCCTATAAAAGATAAAACAGGTAAAACAATCACCAATACATTTCAATCCATTGTTGAAACTAACAAGGGGAAACCTAAAAAATTGTGGGTTGATAACGGATCTGAATTTTATAACAACGTATTTAAAAAATGGTTGGTTGCGAATAAAATTAAAATGTATAGTACATTTAATGAAGGTAAGGCCGTTGTAATTGAAAGATTTAATCGTACAGTAAAAAAATAAAATGTATAAATATTTTACTGCTTATAATACATATAAATATGTCGATGTATTACCAGATATAATTAATGAATATAACAACCACAAACACTCTACAACAAAAATGACTCCAACAGAAGCTAGCATGAAATATAATGAAAAAGTTATTCAAAATGATGTATATTCAATCCATGATAAAACCATCTATAAATCTAAGTTTATGGTGGGAGACAGAGTAAGGATTAGTAAGTACAAAATAACTTTGTTTGATAAAGGTTATACACCAAACTGGAGTGAAGAAGTTTTTGTTATAGTAGGAATACAACATACCAATCCTACTACATATATAATAAAAGACTATAACAATGAAATTATTGAAGGAAGTTTTTATGAAAATGAGTTACAAAAAACTGATCAAGATATTTATAGAATTGATAAAGTAATTAAGAAAGATTATAAGAAAAAATTAGCGCTAGTATCATGGAAAGGTTATCCTAAAGAATTTAATAGTTGGATTCCCGCTAAATGATGTCGAGAAAATTTATAAAAGATTAAATCAAAGTTTTTTACTTCTTATAACATGTGGTGGCCATATGCTAATGTTGAAATACCGTCTGCGCCAATAACTCTTGTATCATCATCGGCTGATAAAGCTACTTTGTTTACAGTTTCTGAATGAATCTCATGTTTATGGCTTCTGATTAAATTCATTTTCCTATATTTTAGACTTACTCTTTCAACTAAGCAATTATAGTAATCACTGAAGCTTATATCTTTCTTTTATTATTACCTTTTTGACACCTTTTGCCTTTTTCTCTTCCTTTTCATTGAGCTTGTATGAATAAATTTTTGCTCTCAGCCCTACAAATTCTAAGATCTGCTCACCACCGCATTCATCTTTCATCATTCCAATTACTTTTTTGTTGCATCCAGTTTTAATTCCTTTTGCATAGTTGCTTGTATCAAATTTTTCCTCTACGTCGCTTGAGATGTCTTGATAGAAGTCTTCTGTTTTTATTTCATAAGCTAAAGAATCAGTATCTGTAACTAACAACTTTGTTTTTGTCCATATTTCTTAACAATGTAGTTGTTATGAAAGTCGTACATGAGCGTTTTACTTAAATCGAGGATGCAAAATTCTACATAAATTGGTTTGTCAAATTTTATTTTTACTCTTTTCATGTGAACGGCTGCTAGACTTTCACCAAATATTGTTTTTCCTTCATATGTTGGTTTTGATGCCAACTTTTCAGCTTGTTTTTCTTCATTTACAAGTCTTATATCAACTCGGTTTCTTATGTTTTCCATAGTTTTACCAAATACCGAGTTATTCATAAGTTTAAAGAAATCTTTTTCAAAGTCGTTTTTGCTGGTAGTTCTAAGATTTGTGTTCAAGTCGATGTATGGTTTTATCCATTCTTTTTTATCAAAAGCCAACACTTTGTGAATCTTGGTCAACTTTAGTCCTAAGCTAAGGTAAAGCTGAAGATTGTTTAGATGTAAAATGTACTTTGTTTTGTTGTTCAAGTTTGGAGTTAATTTATATATTTTATTAATAGAAATGTTTTCTGGTGCAAGTGGGTAATCTTTATGCGAGTTGTGTAACTCTTTTGGATATTCTAGATCTACTTGTAAGATATATCCAGTATCGTCATCAGCATCGATTTGAAAAGGGTTTAGGTCAATCAACTTCTTTTCGTCTACCCATCTAAAGTTCTTGTACGGCAACTTTTGACTCATTCCCCATCCATAAAAATTGTTTGCGTCCAAATACGCTATGTATTTTGATTATTCCTTGGGGTTATAGTTTTCCATGTATTTGTTGTTTGCTTTTCCATATCTATTTGAAATCATGCTAACTCCCCCTCTTATCCCATTTTCAATGAACAAAATCATATTTACATCGCTTAGTAAATCTAGTGTTATTTCAGTTTTCTTTAGCAATGCATCCCATGGTGATGTATAATACCATGCTGGATCAAATTTGTAATTTTTTACACAAACATCCCTACAGTTTTCGAATATGTCAGCCAACAAGATTACATCAGTTGTCAAGTATAAATCATGATATTCACCCATATTTTTAATGTCAAAGTGACGCCATACTTTTTGTGCATGTTCATAATCTTTTCATCCACATTTGAATCGTTTAGCCTTGAATAAAATTCTTTCGCTGGTGGAAGTTCAGTCTCATTAAATCTTTCAAATTTATCCATATAGTCGTATGGGTAAACTCCTTTTCTGATCAAGTCTCATTTTCAACTCTATTTTTCTTTTTATCTTCTGCATCTTCTGGCAAGATTGATTTACTAAAACTTATATATTTTTCTTCATTATTTGGTATGCAGTTAATATTTCCTTGTGATTTACGTAATTGTTTTATGAACAAATGTGAATCGTTGCCCGACAAGTTGTGAAATAAGACGGGTAAAAATTTTGGTAACTGATATTGTAAATTACATTGGTTGTGTGCAGCACCTCTAAACTTTCCTGTTAAATGATCATGGTCTCTAACTGTTTCTCCCGTAAGGGGGCCTTTACAAATTGCACAATTAGATTTTTTAAAGTATTCTTTCCAATCATGTTTCTCCATTACACCTCTTAAATCAAATTCTGTGGCGTCTTTATATTCCTTTGGTAAACAAGATTTATAAATTGGATCTTTCTTGAATAAAATTGTTTTGTTCAATTTTTTATTACAAATATGACAATCAACTGCTGACTGAAATTTTTCATCATCTTCTTTTGTCATTTCAAGAGAAATTATCTGCACACAATCTTCACCTCTGTATACAACGGGTTCAGCATAATTTTCTTCACCTTCACATTTTACATAATAGCAAAATCCTGATGGTGCATGTTTTTGATATTTTTCGGCATACGATTTTTCTGGATTTGGTGTAGCAGAATCTATTTTTTCTGTAATTGCTTCAAAATCAGCATAAATTACAAAGGGTACTCTCATTGATTTGTTACAATTCTTAAATGTAATTGTTTCACCTGGTTTTGGCACTTCAATTTTACAAGGCGAGTTTTTTTTACAAATCTCAATATGTTCTTCCAACTTTTATGGTGTTGTAGATTTGTTCAAGCATCTTTTGCAGAAATACGGCCTGTGCTCGTGCTTGTTAACTTCTGCCCTAACTAGCCTTGAAAAGTTTTTTATCCAAAAATAATTTTGATTTTCTTCATTGGTGATAAATAACAAATCAATTCCATTTTGCGGATCTGATTTATTTAACCTTAATATATGTACGCTTCTCTCATATCCAAACACATTTACTTTGATTTCAGGATTTTGTTTTTCTAATTTATCAATGTCTTTTAGTGAAACTGGGAATTCAATGTCAGTAAAATTAAGTTTGTCCAAGAATTTCATATATTGTGATGGGCTGATAGTTTGCTTTTGATCTACTTCATTGTGATGTAGTGCCGACAAAATTGCGTATTAAAAACATCTGTTATCTTTGTTTTTTACATTAATTACTGCTTTTTTAGACTTAATAGCAGCGGGTAAGTCAATATAACCTTCTCCTTTTACTGGATTAAATCTATCTACTTTTAGAAATAAATTTTCAATACTTTGAAATATCCAACCGCTGCCACCACAGGTGTACGTTGCAAACGATTCGATTGTCTTTTGTTTCATATTTTCATAAGTCTCAAGTATGTTTGTCGTGTTGATAGAGTATTGTATCCCGGAGTTAAAGAATGGTCTTGCTTTGATAATTTTATCGTCTGACCTTCTTGCCATGTTGACTGCTACTGCCATTTCAACCTTTAAGGATTTATCTTTCTTCAATTCTTCTTTTATTTGTTTTTCAACATGAGGACTTGCCAATTCTAGATAAGTTTTTATATCAGTATCATCTGAGCCGTTGAGCTCAAAAGTTCTGAAAACATCTTCTAGAGCAATCTCTTTTCGCATCATTTTAAGTTGTGTCATGGCGCGTTATTCTTATGGAAGGTTATAAACTCTTATATATAATATAGTATATCAAATGTTTAATACAAAATAAATAATTATTCGTATATAATAAGTTGAGAAAAAAAAATTTGGTTGATTATTTAATATATTGTTTTTACTTTTTTAATTGGTTCTTCAAATAAAATCTTTTTATAATGCTTGATAATTATATGTTTTTCTGCTTCCTTGACTTTATTTATTTTTTTCTTTTTATATCTTAACTTTTCATGATTACATTGCCCACCCTTGCACATGCCTAGGGATGACCTTGTTCCTTTTCTACAACTCATACATGGAAAGGATTTTACTTTTTGTTTAGTATGATAATCACAATATCCTTCACGCTTTTTTAACCTATTGCAAGTTTTTTCTTGGCCTAACATTAGCCAGTTGCATCTTGGAATAATTTCAGTCATTGTGTTAATTTTTACTCTGCTCGTAAACTTTGGAACTCCTATATACAGTAGTAAATTTAAAACTTTATTAAATGTAAATTAAATAATTGTTGTGAATAAAAGAAAATGAATGTCTTGAAATTACTTTTTCTTATTCAATCTTTTTTCCTCATCATTTAACTTTTCATAAAACATTGTAAGTAACTCAGTTGGTAATTCATTTAGTTTGATGGAAATTTTGTTTGTTGAATCTTTGAGAAAAATTTTATCTACGTTGAATGATTGAGTTTCCTTGTTATATTCATTCAAAAGAATGTTTTCAATAACCTCTTTGCCGACTTGGGGATTATTCTTCAGGATAAAAGAATAATCGATTATGAATTTGAACATAGTACTTGGATGCATGTCTAGGGATGTAAACTTATATACAATAGTAAACTTAAAACTCTAAATAAGAAAATTAAATAAATTGTGTTGTGGGGAAATGATTTTGCCCTACTCGCGTGTGGAATGGTCGATTTTACAATAGATATGGCTATGGTAATGGATATTGTTATTTATTTCACAATTTACCAAATTTTGCACAAAAAATTCATTGTTTGGTAATATTATTGGTTTGATATTTTCATTCTGTAGACAATTAGTCTGATTTGTCAAAGGTGTATTTATATCTATATACCTTTACTTTACCCTTGATTTCAACACCTTCATATTTTATTTTTTCATTAACAATCTTGCTCTTATTCCTTTTTCTAGTCAGTTTAATATCTTGTTTGATTGATTTTGGTAAATATATTCTTACTGTTTTGGAAGTTTCTTCATCTTTTAACTCTGCGATGCCACTTTCTCCATATTTTGTATTAAAGTAAAACACAACTCTTACGGCGTATGTATGACTTGTTTTCAACGCAGCATCTATCTTTTTTGCTTGTCTTAAATCATCTTCTATACTTTCAAAGTCTGCTTCTTGTGGATAACTATTACTGTCTGATTTAAGATACAATACTTTTATACTTTTCTTTCCTTTGTCTTTACCCTTTGAAATAATATATTCATCTATTTCTGTATCTTCTGCCATCTTTTCTTTCAAAAATTTTGGTGCGTATGTTTTCATTATAACACCGGAGCCATAATTATTATCAGCTGGGTTTTGTTCCAAATAGATAACAAGTGTTTCCCCATATTTGGTTTCTGATTTTTCTTTATCAAGAATCTTAAAGACAGCATCGACTGCTAGCTTTGAGAATGGTACATATAATTGATTCATCTTTGAGATTGGTGCGACTTTGTTTTTTTACACTACTCGTAAAATTTGTAACTCTTATATACAGTAGTAAATTTAAAACTCTAAATGAAAATTAAAAACTTGTGTCGTGGGGGAAAATAGATGACCGGAGTCGGTTCGGTTTAGAAGTGAATCCAAAAAGAAAGATGTCTAATACGAAATATTATGGCTGAACCGCTCTTTCTTAACTACTTATAGTATAGTATAGTATAGCATAGTATAGTATAGCATAGCATAGTATAGCATAGTCTAGTATAGCATAATACAGTATATTATAGTATAGTATAACATAGTATAGTATAGTATAGCATAGTATAGTATAGTATAGTATAGCATAGTATAGTATAGTATAGCATAGTATAGTATAGTATAATATAGCATAGCATAGCATAGTAAATTACAGCACAAGAAATCACAGTAAGATCTATCATGTCTCATCTTGATACTTTATCCCTATTGAAACCTTTGGATCGACCTCCTTCTCGCCATCCATTCGCTACGATTGATCGCTAGCACGGGGGTCAAATTCACATCGACCATATCCTCATCCATCTGCTTCCTCCAGGCATTCTTCCCTGATCAATTCACATAGTAGTGCCATGCTTGCCATTTTCTTAATAATTATGCTATCATCCCGGCGATAAACAGGCTCAAACCATCCAGAATCGGAAGTGGCCCGATCTCATAACTTTTTCAACTGTGTAGTCGTAGTCTTCGTCGAACTTCGTCGTTTCTGAGCCTTTCAAATCTTGTCACACCCAATATCCCTCTTAACATGCACATTCCTGCCGTCTTGATCTTCTGCCTATGGCACCCTTCATGCCCTAGCATTATGTGCCATACGTCAGAGCTGGTCTGATGATAACATCAAATATTTTACTCTTCAGCCGGAGGGGCATCTGATGGTCGTAGAGCACCCATGCCACCTTTCTCCAGCTGGACCAGGCAACAGTTACTCTCCTATTGACGTCTTTATTGATTGTCGCATCCCTTGACACTACTGAGCCCAGATATTTGAATTTCTCCAACGTTTCCAGAGGTCTTCAATACGGACAACTCTGGCTGCCTTCGTCGCCTGCTGTCAGGAGGAATTTTATCTTACTGATGCTGATTTTAAGGCCAGATAAGTCCAGTCCGAAGCAATTCGTCTAATCAACTATCACAGCCTCACCAAATCGCTCCAACCTCCTTCCCATCGTCGTTTAGCTGGATATCTTTCCATCTTTTACAGATACTTTAACGGACATTGTTCTCAGGAGATCAGGGATATTATTCCAGTTCCTCTGGGCGTGTCAGGACCTCAAGAATCTCAGCTCATTCACACCCTTTCCAAGCTTCACTGCCTACTTCACGAACTCTATCCCAAAAATCATCATTCCTCCCAAGAGCATGCAATTTATGAAACGTCTTGTGTCTTTCTTGCTTTATTCTGCAGCTTTGCTTTATTTGAATAACGATTTCTTGAATACTCTTAGAAATAAAAGCTCTAATAGAATGATAACAGAGCGAAAATCAAGTCTACCAATGAAGGTTTTCACTTCAGCTTTTCTGCAAAAGTTTGATGAAAAATATCAACGTAGTAGGTAGAAACAGCTGAAAAGATGGAGCACTAAAAATTTATCTGGTTGATCGTTGGCTTCTGTGAGCACTATTACACCATTGGTATGATATCAGCATTGGCAGGAGAAAAAGATTCTAGATTCTCAAAATCAAACCTTATAAAATTATAAAATTAACTTTATACCAGAATCTCTATAAATGTGAAAATAGCAGCAGGATATACAAATTATCAAATAATGGAATCAGCAGGATTATACATGTTAATTGTTAATAACATGGCTTTCTATCCCATCTATTTGTTCAAATGAAAATAATGCAAATAAATCATGTGACCTTTTCCTATTTTTTCAACTCCAGAGAGTTCAAATCATAAAACTACAGACAGCGTCTAAATATAATGTTACTCTGTTCTGCTTTCAGTAGATCAGAAATGTGAGTATGTTCAGAACTGTTCCAAATAAGTACCAACAACGTCATATATAAGTTTGTACTGGTCCTAGCAGAAGAATGAAGAATCTTTATAATTGTAGCGGAGAAGGCAACAAACTTGTCAAAAATCATGCTCAAAATTACAGCTTTCTAGTTGGGTAGAATATGAAGAAAGATTGATGCTTGTGAGATAAACTTGAAAATTGAATTTTGCGGAGAATGCTGCATGCTAATAAGGATGCTACGTATTTGAAAGTAAGACATCGAAACGAAAGATGGCATGGAAAGCATTTAATTGATAGTTATAGTCGAATTATTACGATAAAAAAGTTCTCTAATGAGTACAGCAATGCAATGTTCAAAGTATGCGAACTCTTGAAGCAGGGCTTGTGAATTGGAACCATTCACTGCTCGCAACAAGAAAAATACCGAAGAGAAAGTTAACGGGAAAAAATGTTTGTGGTTACTGTTACGTTTGGAATAGAGTATGCCGTGCAGTAGAGTTGTATTGGGAAAGTCTTTAATTCATAAACGAGTGCAAAATCTAAATAAAACTTACCTCATTTTCTACAAAGCTCGGTCTTACTTTTTTCATACGTCTCACAACCTGGTAAACATCGATCATTTGCTGTGACTTCATTCTTTCAAGAACTATGTACGCTGCAATAAAGGCTCCAGTCCTACCAGTGCCATTCCTGAAGACAATGAAAAAACAAGCACAATTTTATGCATCTTTCTATCAAGAGTGATGTATTAGTTAGACTTTAGGATATTGCAAAGCTATGCTTCTGGGTGCACCCAAGTCCTACTTAGGCTAAGGCGCAGAAGAAGACGAAGATGCTTCTCTAACAGTTCAATGGCCCTTTCTCAAATCAATACCAAAATCCATCATCACACCATTTGTCAAATGACTAATCGATTCAGAGATCCATTCTACAGTTAAATGGACCATCAAACAAATTATCAGATCAGCAATCAAAGCAAGCATGAAACCATTAATCAAATAGATTATCAGCTTAGTGATCAAATCAATCAATAAATTGATGAAATCAGTGCTTAAATCAGTCATCAAATCATTGATTACACTTAATCATCCAGCGAAGCTTTGATTTTATAAATATTGTAACTTCACCCGCAGTGAACTGTGATTGGGCCTCCGTTTGTTTTCCGTTGTGTTGATTCTATTGACTCAATCATCATGACGACACAAGCAGCCTCGTGTGGAACAGAATGGTCCATCCAGTTGTCCAAGTGATAGTGGTGTACTTCATTCAAAGAACGATCAAACTAAATCGAACAAACAACAAAGATTCTTACCAATGAGTTCATCAATTTTAAGCACGCGGCAAATGCGCAGTGCTGTAGTGCAAGGGTTAAGCACGCAACCACCTAAAGCAGAGGGTTATAAGGAATCTCAGAGCATTGTCTGGTTTCTGTTCAGCAAGGAATAAAGGCAAGTAGAACCCCTTGGATACACATGGTCATATACTCAGCACCGTTGCAACTGTTGATGTACCAATCAATCAAATCAAATCAAATCAAATCAAATCAAATCAAATCAAAATGTTTGGAATAAATTAACTTGATCGAAGAGAAGTTAGTGACAAATGGCAAATCAAGCAAACACAGAAGAGAGATATAGATCAATCATTCAAGCTCTTGATTAATCAATCCATCAATTAGAATTTCAACTGTTGAAAAATGCAAAAAATGTGATCGATTCAATGATGAATCAATCTAAATTTAGACTCATCAATAAATGAATGAATCAATCAACAAACAATCAATAAAGCAATCAAAAGATCATTTGATCATGCAATCAATTAATGGATAATTAATCGATTCGTTTATCATGCAATCAGCAACTAAGCAATTAATTTATCAATCAAATCATCAACCAACAATTATTTGATAATGCAATCCATCAATTCAACCATAAATCAGCCAATCAAATGACCAGCTAATCAGCCTATTGATCAATCAATCGATTAGTTCAATCTCTGATAAATCAATCAGTTGATAATCAAGTTTTTGAATCAAAAATCAATAGCAACTCACTGGTTGATCGTAAGCAGCAAATGTTGTGCGGACCAGTCCTTTTCTTATTGTTTCCTTGGACAGATATTCAACTGTTATGTTCCCGTCATCATATTGTATGCGACCATTTTGTGGGTAGTAGATGGGGAACTCCTTCAATGGAAGTCAACATGAGAACTTATTAGAACGTTATTGAGAAGAGAGGCAAATGAAATCTTGAAAATGGTTTAAAGAAAGAATTTGCATTATCATAAATTCCGGCAGTATCCATTGTGAATAAGACGATGGTAACTATTCAACGGTGCACAATCGCTTACCTCATTAGCTTCACAGAGTGAGACAATGGTGGTAGACCCCTGCTCTACGACCATTCTCCAAAAGTGCCCTATTGTGCAGTCAAGGGGTGCTTGGGTTGCTATGAATTGATCTCTTGTGTTTCCCTTTTAAATGAAATGATCGTCACCAATTAAAAAAGACACTGCAAGACGTGTGACAATTGCGACGGAGATTGGCATACAGTATTACAGAAGCAAACAACGTACGTCAACAAATACTGCATTGATGTAATTGCAACCATCTTCAGTTGTCAGTGATGGAAGAAAAACTCGTTGAGTGTTGGCTATAAGTAAACAAATTTATCATAAGATTAATTCAAAGAAAATGTAGTTAGACCCTAAAGGCCTCAAGCCAGTTAAATCTAGAGCTTGTCGAAAGCCGAAATAAATGGGTAGGATCGGAGGTTGGTGGCAAGATGGGCAACGAGCTGTTAAAGGTTTTCAGCTTTGTGGCAATGATTGAATGAATAGGGTTAACCCAGCAGCCGCACCAAGCTGTTCTGCGGCAACAAAATGAAGAATGAAGGCAGAGCAAACGGAACAGATTCTGTGAACTTTATTGCATTGATTGAAAGAAATCGTCTAATCGGGGAACTGCATCGCCCAGTTCTGGGCTGATCAATTCAATGAGAGGTCAATGAAAAAGAGGAAAACCTACGAGCTTATTGGACTAAAGAACGACCGTTAATCGAAGAAATGTATCAAGCTGATCAGCGTGACTTCATGAAATTTTCCGTTAAAGATAGATATTCCATCTCAGAAGTTTAGTAGACACTAAATTGGATCATGATAAACAAAATAATCCAAAATTGATTTGACTTCCAGGACTTTAATAGAAATCATATTCCTTAATGAGTAATTTGATAATAGAAGAGCTTCCTTGCATTTGGAGTGATTGATATGATATGGTATGATATAATATGACTTTATATAATATGATATGATGTGATATGATACATGATATGATATGATATGATATGATATGATATGATATGATATGATATGATATGATATGATATGATATGACATGATATGATGACTCTACTTTGTATACCAATAATTACTGCCGCCATTAAAATCACCATGGCTATTAATACTGATACCATTATAATCATCCTTGAAAACTCAAGTTTATCGCTGTCACTTTAAGACCTCGACATCATGAAAGCAACCGTAGGATTAAAATTTCGTCGTTCTTGCAACACCTCCTCGTGAATTGCTCCATAATTACCCACTCCTAATCCCTAATCATCCAAAATGCACAATCATATCTTTTTTTAGCGGGTTCTGTTGAGGAAAGGCTATGGTGGCCTATACAAAGCTCCAACATAGGAAGAAAGAAGAAAGCAAACAGCTAAGAGGATAGAGAGATTAGATCAAGTTTATTGATCTTAGATTTGAAAGATGGCAAGTTGTCGGACTCAGGAAAGCAAGAAGAAGGCAAGACATTCCATAAGTTGCATGTTCTTGGGATGAATGATGATTTGTGAGATAGAGTTCGTGGATTAGGCAGTGAAACTCGGAAAGTGTGTGAATGAGTTGAGCTTCTGGTGGTTCTGACACGCCTCAGAGGAACTGGAATAATATCCCTGATCTCCTGAGAACAATTTCCGTTAAAGTATCAAGACGTTTCATAAATTGCATGTTCTTGGGATGAATGATGATTTGTGGGATACAGTTCATGAAGTAAGCAGTAATGGCAATTGCCTCATCATTAATCAATGATCACTGATTACTAAACATCTATCAATGATCATTAACATCTTATCCAGAATCACTAATTACTAATAACAATCATTATTTCAAATATTTCACATATTTAACTCTTATTCACCTTAAATACATTATCAATAATGGACCACCATTTTCAACTCATCCCTCGCCATTCACCAATAGTCAAGCAGTACTGATTACTAGTTTCTGATAATTAATCATTGGCCATTTACTACAAATAACTTCAATATGTCATTAGTACTTGACAATAAATCATTCATCACTATCGCATATCGACAATCACTCATCATTTATCTCTAATCACTAATTGCTAGTTAATCATGCTCGTACAAGACTTATCAAATTTCTGAACAGCTGCAATCATCCTTATTCAATTGATTCCTTCATCTCTTGTGATCATATTTTGAGATTCTGATGCTAAAAACCGCGCAAAAAGCAAACATAATTCCAACTTACGTGGTAGAGCATTCAAATCTCTGTTTTTATGCTGATTTGCTTGGAGTCGTCCTGAAGAGAATTCTTCGCTTGGAATTTCCGTAGCAACATATGCAAGACTCTGCAAAACAGTTAAAAAAGGAATCAGATAGCTGACGCAGCTTTCAAATAAAAAGCATAAAACTGTCACATTTTTCCTACTTTCGGAGCAGCATCCTATTCCACCATTCTTGCTAATCATCCTGACAATTCATGCATTCAAAAGTGTCAAATCAATAGCCTCAAAGAGGGCAACTGGCTCATCATCTATCCCTTCAGTTGCTGCCTTGCAACTAAACAGTCTTGGCTGACTAGGGGCTAGGCTCACCGCCTATAACGGTTGTTAGCATCAAGAAGGGCATCCGTCTCTAAGAAACCCTCGCTCAAACCCCCTTTAACATGGAAATAACCTCATGCAATATCAATAGCCAAATATAAAGCTGCTGGATGCAACTTTGAGAAACGAAGAGCTCTACGTTTATCTGAACAAAATGTCAGGGAAGAAGAGATCGGCAATGCAGTTGAAAGAAACATACAGCAAATTCCTTGAAGAATCCATTATGTTTTGCACTGGGATCATCGTTAAGGAGGCAGTTGTATCGCTGTCTGAATTCCTGTACTGAAATCTCAGTCACGCCGCAAACAGCCGCTTCAAGGAGACATTCATAGATAAACTTGTATTGGGACTAGAGAGAAAAAAGACCAATCAATCAAGTAGTAAATCAGTCAATTAATCAACCAATCAATGAATCAACCAATCAATGAATCAAGTAGCAAATCAATTAATCAATCAATCAATCAATCAATCAACCAATCATGCAATTAATCAGTCAATCAATCAATCAACCAGTCAAACAATCAGTCAATCAATCATGCAATTAATCAGTCAGTCAATCAATCAATCAGTGAAACAATCAGTCAATCAAGCATGCAATTAATCAGTCAGTCAATCAATCAATTGCTAAATCAGTAAATTAATCAATACACGAATTAATCAGTAAATAAACGAATTAATCAATCAAAAGATAAACTAATCAATGAACCAATCAAGTAATCAACGAATGAATTAATCAATCAAGCGATCCAGCAATCAATAAATCAATCAAAAAATCAGTTATGAAACAGATAATTCGACACATCTATCCAAAATATAGTTAAATCATTGAAGATAGGAAATGCCAATTCCAGTAATGCATGAATAAACTAATGAATGAATAAGCTAATGAGTGAATAATATCATGAATGAATAAAATCATGCATGATAGAATAAATGAATAAAGAGATAATACTTACAAATGAATAAATGAATGGATGAATGAATAAATAAATCAATAAAGTATCGGCCATTTTGGGAACAGAAATTTGCATTGTAAGGCTGAAATTATAAAATAGACACAACGTTGAAAAAATACCTCTCTCTGAACCATTTGGGATCTTTGCCTTCTCAATAATTCAACGCAAGAAAAAACGTCAATGATTCTTGATTTCTGAATCAACGCAATCAACGAATCAATTGAAATGAACGTTCCAGTTCTACCAACACCAGCACTGTCAAAAGATTGATATTTTATGTTGAAGCATTAGAAACTGATTCCAACACTTTATCGTATTTGTTACATATTATGCACACAGATGGTCATTATCTTCTCTGTCCAAGTTAAGAGAAGAAAAAAATTGTCTGCTAAATATTGCAACTTCGTCGCAACGACAGCAGCGTTCAGCTTCTAAAATTACCAGAATAAGAGACGGGAAACAAGCAACATGAGATACCTTCAGAGGTCGTCATACTGCATCTTTCAAGGAATGGTTTTGCTCAGCTTGGTTCTTCAATAGAGCTAAGTGTACAGGACACGTGTGTGCGATTCTGTGTGATTCAAAGTCTACATGTGGGTAAAATAACAAAAGACTAACCTGCAATGAACAGCAATCAGATCATCTCCTTGTTTTTCCCAAGATGAGAAACCTCGCATTCTACGCCTGAAACTAAGCAATGACGTAGGATGTTCTGGAACGCCATGGTCAGGCCAAGCAATGAAATGGAGATGATTGACAGTTCTTGATGACGTCCCCTACAAGAAGATCAGTTAAATTCTGCTTTCAAAAGCATCAATCGCTTCAGCCTGGGTTAAATAGATATTCATCGATGACAAGTTGATCAACTAGCTAAATTAACATTTATACACGAAATAACTTTTAATGCTTAGAGGAACAGAAACTTTCCAAACATCTTAAAAATTTTGTATGCATTCAAAAGAAATTTATTGGACGGACGTAGAAATTCCTCAAAAGTAACCAGGTTTTCTATTTGAGCGTATCAAATATTCATCTATTTAAAAAAGATCTAATTGCTATGATGGATATTGTATAAGAAAATAATTCAGCTGCTTTTTCAAGATTCACAAAACTAAGTTAATTGGGATCCATATTATACGCATGCAAAGATCATGCTTTAACACTAATAAGGCAGTATTTGAATAAAAAGTACCTCTGAATGGCACTTATGCATACCTTCTTCACTTCAAAAGTCGAAAAGATGTAATCTGGGTACTCCTCAGCTCCAAGGTAAGAAACCTCAATATCACCATATACTTCAGTACCATAGAGAGGCCAGTATTGCTCAGATTTGACCTAGAATATAGATAAAAGTCTTTACAGAAGCACATTTGCCTTTGGGCAGGTGATGAGAAGATTTAAAAATGGACAATATAAATAGCAGCGCCAACAATACAGCCGCAATGACAGTGGAAAGAAAAATAACTCTATGAATTGAAAAATAAGTTCAAATTGATGCAGGAGGCATTGAGCAGGTGGTTGGTGAGCGGCTTTTCAGCAGCAAAGTGAATAGGCAAAATGCAAAAACGGGATTAAAGCCGGGGAATGAAACAATACTCATCCATTTCAGAAAAAAATAAGCCAATTGTTCTTAGTTCAATGGCATAGGAAGACATCTTGATAAGGAAGTGATTTGAAAGAACCTTTGATCCTTCGACGCATCTTGTCAGCATCACAATTATACCAATCTTTTGTTCAACAATCATTGTCCAGAAATCATTGACAGTCTTTTTGACAGGAGCTAAAATGGACAAACCTTAGATGAAATTCTTAGAAAGAAGAATCTTTAAGAAAAATTGAGCGGAATTGCTAAAAGGTTGCGTGAATGATATCAATAGTTATCAAAATATGAGTACTCAAAGTGAAATAAAAAAAAATCGACTTGAGCTTTTAAAAAGAATGCTGATTCATTGGTAGAATACCTTGGCAAGCAATATAGCGTCTTGTTCCAAAGTAATCCTTGAAAAATAAAATGAAAGAACGAACGGTAAGCAATTGTCTGGCAGCTTCAGAAAGCAACAAATTCTATCTTACAGAAGGAATCGGCCAACTTTTGGTATCCGGCAAGAAGCAGGAAAGTCACTGCCGATTTCGAATGCATAAGAAAGGCAAAGTGCTTCCAGCAGAGGTAGGCCGCTACACCTACCACCAGTTTCCATGAAATCTACAGCTTTGGTCTGATTATCCGAACTACGCTAACCATACTCTGTTCTGGTGAAGACCAGAATCGAATCCTGAACTTGACGTTCTTAGATTAACCCTCTATAAAAAGAGCTACAGGTCACTGTCTGGATAAAATTTTGAAAGAATTCAGAATCATACGATCAAACTTAATCAATAGTAATCAATCATTATTATAACAACCAATTATCATTGATCCTGATGGATTTGATTATTCGGTATCTCTAAGCATCGCAAGCCCAAATCAATCTAGAGCCTTGGCAACAAGAAAGATTTCCAGCTGTAGAAGCTCAAACTAAGTAAGCTGTAAGACATGGTAGGATAAACAAGGTCTATTTCAGGAAAATGCATCCGACAGCTTTGAGGAGACTAAAAAAAGAATATGCAGAGAGGAGAAGAAGAACACTGGTTAAAAGGCATTAGGTGATCGTAAAACTTACAACAATGTAGCTTGCGTTTATGTAATCTGTTCAGTCTTGCGGCCTCTGCAATTTCACGCGATTATAATCGTCTAAAAGAAAATTGAAACTCATCAATCAATAAATCTATCAAAAATTAGTTTCATAAGCTACTCAATCACTCTGTTAATACACCTATCAATGTATCAATTAAGAAATAACTGAATTGCTATATTGATCTATCAATCAAAGGGCCAATAAATTAGTCACTAAATGAAATGATGAATCAGTCAGTCAGTAATCGATCAATCAACATCTGGAAAATCAATCACTTACATGGCACGATATTAACAAATCGATTTTTCGGCTTCATTATTGGATTTCCACCAATGCTCCAAGTAAACAGCTGTTCTTTAGGAATCTCCTGAAAAGAATAAGGATATTCGGTAATCCTTTCTTAAGACGTAAATGCAAATAAAGCGAGATGAAGTTATAGCCATGTGAATTCATTTCATCTAATGGTGTCTTGGAATAAGAGGTGGCACTTGAGCAACCATTTTCCAATGTCATATCATATCACATCATATCATATCATATCATATCATATCGTATCATATCATATCAGATCATATAATATAATATCATATCATATCATATCCCATCAAATCACATCATATCATATCATATCATTTCATATCATATCATATCATTTCATATCATATCATATCATGTCATATCATATCATATATCACATCATATATCATATCATATCATATCATATCATATCATATCATATCGTATCAGGTCATATCATCATATCATATCATATCATATCATATCATGTCACATCATATCATACCATATCATATCATATCATATCATATCATATCATATCATATCATATCATATCATATCATATCATATCATATCATATCATATCATATCATAACAATAATTACTTAAACCCGGGAGCACACGGTATTGAATGGTGACGTGTTGGGATTAGTACGTGGGGACGAATGTTGATACCATAGCCCATTGTTGGTTGTTCAGAGCAAACTCTCGAGACTGGCTGTACTTTAACGTCAGCAACGAGAGCCATTAGTCCTCTGTAGAGCCAGACATAGCAATCTAGAAGTGTGATCATATCAATAGAAAGGGTTGAGCATAGCTTTACAGTGCCATAGAATCTGGCGTATGGTTCATTAGCTATATTTTCCCTGCAATGACTTCGCATTACGGGAAAGAACTTGGAATGCAATGCAGATTCCAGAAAAGTTACTCCATGTCGCTAGCCTAGTTGAGCGAATGCAATTTTCTGTTATGCAATAATCCAGTCCCCTTATGGGGGAACTTAGCTTCTCCCTATCGGGAAAATCCTGGCAACACCCATGCTTCGACAGGATAAAATTTGAGGCAGCAAAAATAGGCGGGAAATTTGAAAGGCTTGGTGTACAGAGTAATAATGGCGATAATGCTGTCACAAACAATAATAAACGGAATGGTGTTTCTTCCGGAAGAAGTCGGAGAATAAGGTGACAAGTTATGATCAGAGACATTCACGACAGTAAATGTCCTGGCAATGAAAACTTCGTTATGAATCTTACAACAGAAATGACGTCAACCAGACTTTGAAGCACGTTCAGGCAGGTAATGATATTCTGCAAACAGAACAGGTATTCGGCATGCATTTTTCTCACATATACTTTTTTTTTTCATCGAGTCTTTTCCTCGAGTCTTTTCCTCAAATATACTTTGAGGGAAAGTGGTTGCAGAATCGGTTACGAGTCGACAAAAATGAGTCGAGATCACTTTTGGCGGTCGATATCCAGGGACACCAGCGTGGAGGTTTCTGCATTGACCCCCGCATATACTAAAAAAGTGTATCACCAAAGCAAAAGTTTAACATTTTTAGTGACAGATTCACTCGGTAATTGTTGCTGCAGTTGCAGCGTATTTGAAAATATCAAGGCACGGTGTTTCCACTGAAACGGTGCGTATATGCGTTCTAGGATTATTTATGTGCAATTATATGACAAAACGAAAACCGGAGCGATGCAAAAAGGTGTTGCTGGTAACATTGTTTTCAGCTTCTTTATAAACTGAATGAATTTGATCACAAAATAGTTTGAATGCAGAGCTGCAAATGACAAAAACTGACGAAATGCATTCTTTTTATTAACAGTAACCCTTTGGTTGACAACCTTGTCAAGGTAAGGATGAGAATAATAGTATTCAGCATTCAAGTAAAATTCAATGCTGGAGAGAGTTATAAGACAACTTGCAAGATATTCATCTCCAATCAAAGCAAGTGAGCAAGTATTAAACAAGCTACTTCCATCTGCAGAAGTAGTAAGAAGATTTTTTGTATCATTTTACCTGGACTGGAAATTTAGAAAAATTCAGGGTACCACAGCAGAAATTTATAAACCATGACATAATATGCATATCAGATGCTAAGAACACCCCACCAAAGGACATTTCATACTTAGTAATTAGCAATTTCCTAGTAGTTTAAGAGCCCTTTGAAAATCAGCTTTCCTGAAGGAAAACACTGAAAATATAAAACAAAAAGATATTGTAATGCGGTATAAATATTGTATTGCAAAATTATTCCCCTCACATCCTTCCTTGAGGAAATAATCAAGTACTGTGTTGCAAATAACCATAGTGCTTGAATTCTAGGCACGAAGATGTAATTCTAATATTGGACTAATTGCACAGATGATGCTAGTGGGAGGATGGGGGCTGCAATCCCTCATCAGTTATGCCTGTCATGGAATTTTTTACAGAAAGGGTTTCTTTTCTCAGAAAATATCTTCTTTTTGTATAATTGAATATATTGAAAATATCTTCTTCTATTTATATAGCCCCATATTGGTTAACTTAGCCATTCATTCAAGAATATACCAGGGTGACAAAGTTTAATTTCATGCCATTTGATTCAATTAAGGTTTTTAGCCCTTCAGCCAGAGCTGAATTACAAGGGCCACTCATGAGTACTTTAGCACAAATAATCAAAATATTACTTTATAAACAACTGACAATAAAATTAGGTAGATAAATCTGATTACAGTAGTAGATTATTTGTTCGTTGGCATTAGTCAAGAACTGTTCATACTATTGCAAACATGATGCAAAATATTTGTTCAGATCTTTTGGCTACTTTCCATAAAGTTTTGAAGTAACGTGGTAGTGACGTTTGAATGTTGGCCATATTTACCCCCAAGGGTAGGGGGTACTTCAAAGTAACACTGATTTGACCAACATTCGGACTTAAACAAAATGATCCATTTTAATGTTAGATTCTTTGAGAATTTCTGAACCATTTCCATGAAGATAAGGAAAATTTCAAACCCGTGTGAATTTCTTCCAGATAACACTAACCATGTACGTCATTGTTGATCTGCCTTGCTGTAAACTGGGACCAGTAGGCAAGAAAATCTTGAAGATATCAACCCATCATTAGAATGAAGCCAATAATGGATCAGATCCAAAAAATTTGCAATGGATGAGGTTATGATTTGCTTACCTAATAGTGCGACAATCACTAGTCCTGGATGTCTGGGTTATAGGAAACTGCAGGCAGCAAAACAACTGGGGAGAATTCTGCCTGCTGCCTTGATCCCTCGTGAGCATCCTCGAGCTGAAAACTTAGGCCATGTTCGTTGCTCGAAGCTCATAGGTGCACTACCCTTGAAAATCATCGTCGAGGATTCCTCGTCAGATTCTGGAATTTACTATTACAACATAACTTGCTGTCTTCCGCACGATGGATCAACTCCACGTCACTTTTTGCCCGCATAATAGATGATTGAAAAACGTGGAACATTTCAAACCGGACTGCTGCTCCCGCCAAGTTTGAGCACCAGTCAAAGTAGGCCCTGATTGGTGAACTACCAATTACCAGCCACCCCAAGATAATCAGTTCTAAATCTAGACAAGGAATAGGGATTTTGAGATACCTCTCAAAATACTTACCATGACACACCCTCAACGAAATGTATAAACTGTAGGTCCGGCACATTTGGATTATGGTGACGTTATATATCACATCCGTCATAAAATTTGTGAATTTAGTCAAAGCTTTAAATTAACTTATCAAATGGAGAGACTTGAGGCTGTACAATATTCTGCTGCATTAGCAGTAACTGGTGCTTGGAAGGGCACATCACGCGAACAAAATTTATGATGAGCTTGGATGTGAGTCTCTCGACCTCCGTCGATGGAGTAGACGTCTTGTTCTCTTTTATAAGATGATTAACCATCTAACTCCGGATTTCAAAAGAAGTCCTATACCCTATCGTCAGGAGTCAAACTACAGTCTGCGCAGGCGAGCTGCAATATTGCAAATACGTGTAAGAACTGAGCGATTCAAATCAACTTTCTACCCAAACTGCTTCTCGGAATGGGAAAAACTTGACCCTGAAATTCGAGAATCCCGCTCAGTGAATTTTTTCAAGAAACAACTACTAGGACTCATTCGTCCACCCTCAAAATCAGACTACGGCATTCACGATCCAAAATGTCTATCTATTTTAACGCAGCTACGCGTTGGACTCAGTAAGCTAAATTATCACAAATTCAAACACAAATTTAGGGATACTTTAAATCCCTTGTGCCTGGTTAATGATGGTGTTGAAGATAAGGAGCACTTTCTGCTGCTCTGTTGTGCCTACGATATACACAGATGCGATCTTCTCGACAGTGTTAATACAATATTGCGTCTTCATGGCCTATCAAATCCTCCATGCAATGAACTCTTGCAAATACTCCATTATGGCCACGAAAAGTTACCTTTTAAGTCAAATACAAACATTCTCGATGCAACATTAAAATATATTCATGCCTCAGAACGTTTCCAATAAATTACTAACTTTTCTCATGTAAACCCCTCTCGTGTAAACCTTTTCTCTTTCGTATCAATTTTGTTCCCTTCATGATTGTTGTGGTGTTGCCCATCATGGCTTGGCGCAAAAATGGTAGATAAGCAACATACATATGTGGACTTACTTTCTCCTTCACTGTAACTCCTTGTGAGGTTATCCATATTTTAAATGCCATGGGCACGACGGGCAACACCCTTCCAATTATCCTTTTGTAGCTAAATATTGTATAAATCTTAGGGTTGCTATGCATTACCATGTTCCCTTTGTCTTTGTATTGTAATTGATTGTCATTGTAAATGTTATGAGAATATAAAAAAAACTACCAACATTTGAAAATCGACTGGTGCTCCCGCCAAAGATCAATGTTAAATGTTAGAAGCTGATTGGCCAATTGAACGATTTCTAAATACGACTGGTGCTCCCGCCAAATGGGAAATTGTTAGTGAGGCATAAGACTACTTTACGGACTACCAGCAACGGAATATAAACCTCAGTGGAATGGACTCCCGGTATCACAAGTTGTAGGAAAGACTTGAACTCACAACTTGTGCCTCACAAAAAATGCAACTCGCTTTATTTTTCCGCTATTTTGTTAATGCTTGGAGAAACAAAGTCATGAAAAGCTAACGGGTGCTCAAGCACTGCCAGCACCACCTTGGAGCCGCGCCTGCACAGTAGTACTGTTGTACTGACGTTGTTATGCGGCTTCGAGAACGTCACACTAAACATCCCACAGCTTCCATCATTGGATGGCATGAAATCGATTCTTTGTGATTGCGAATGGCCTTCAGATATATTGTTAAAGCAAAAATTGCAAGCACGAAGACATCAGATATGACAGGACGAAGTACCAAAGCCCGAAAATGAATGGAAAGAGAAGAGGGGAAAGCCAGTAAATGATTAGATTTTTCAATCTTTTTTTAATTTCAAAATGTTCATCAATCTATTCTACATACAAGTTAATTTGCAAAATTCAAGATAACGAAGTATGAATGAATAAAACTACAAGACTGTATATATAATTGATTGATTAAGGAGGATCTCTCTAAATAGATGAATTAATCGAGTGAGGGAGCCCCCTTTATGAGAAATTAAAAGTTTTATAAAAACAGTAACCAAAATATCGGTGAAACACAGCAAGCCTCCTTCAAATAACTAATTAGGCATATAAATCAAAAAGGTGGCATTGATAAAACTGCAAAGACGTCACACGCAGTTAATACTGTACAACGCGTCTCACTATCCCAAGCCAGTTCTCCCTATCATGTTTCAGTCTAGACAGTGTATCCAAAGTTTGTGCTCCCCTCGAAAGATCAAGTTCGATTCCGATGCTGGCTAAATCCTGCCTTACTGTCTGCATCCAGGTCGTCTTTGGTCTTCCTTGTGGCCGTGTCACTTTCCTAAGATGTTCTTTAAGGGCTTTCCTTTCCGGTGTTTCTGGATGCAAGCGCATGAGAAGTTCTAGCCATGTTAGTCTCCTTTCTCCTATTTTTTCACTCCCATGGTTCGCATTTCGTTCTGGCATAGAGCTCGCTGTTGGTAATATGTCTTTGCCAGTTGATTCCTAGAATCGTTCGTAGATGTCGGCATTGATGCAATGGGTGAAATGACGAGAGAAGACATCACTGTTGAGAATAATCTCCAATCTCGCTGGTACAAGGATCGTTTACCAGGTGCAGAAATTCTCTCTAGAAATACAACTCTGTTTGCATTGATTCCAAATATCTATTTCATTCATTACAATCAAATATCTCTAACCTTTTCTAACTCACTCTAAATCACTCTACATCACTTCCTGCTAACAAGCGTCAAAATCACTACTTTTAAAGGTATATTTAGTTCCTTGTTAGTATTGACAGAACACTAAGGTGAAGCACAGAAGACGCAGTATGAGAAAGCACGATGAACAAGGTGATGCGATCTATAAATGTATATAATCTTAGAAATCACCATCAACGATGCCAACCTCACCAAAATTCTCCAACCTCTTTCCCATCGTCGCTTAGTTGGAGATCTTTCCATCTATTACAGATACTTTCATGGGCATTATTCTAAGGAGATCAGGGATATTATTCCAGTTCCTCTGAGGCGTGTCAGGACCACCAGAAGCTCAACTTATTCACACCCTTTCCAAGTTTCACTGCCTAATCCACGAACTCTAACTCACAAATCATCATTCATCCCTGGAACATGCAACTTATGGAACGTCTTGCCTTCTTCTTGCTTTCCTGAATCTTACAACCTGCCCTCTTTCAAATCTAAGATCAATAAACTTGATCTTATCTCTCTCTCCTCTTAGCCTTTCGCTTTCTTCTTTTTTCCTTCATGTGGGCTTTGTATAGACCACCATGGCCTTTCCTCAACATAACTCTCTAAAATAAAATCACAGTGAACGCAGATTTTTAGTTTCAACTGGACCCTTGTTGACTACAGTAACATCTTTACTTAAAAATTATACTGTACAAATATGATGGGTTTCGAGACAAGCCTTGGGAACAATGCAATGCGAAAGAAAGAAAAATGCTAAAACCTAGAAGCAAATGTTAAATCTAAATATAAAAAGTTAAATTCATAAATATCGTTATAAGCACGCTCGGTGTCTTTGACAGTTCCTCCGTGGAATTCTTAGAAATGCTTAAAGACCTGAAATTTGACCAAACTTTCCAGCACTACGTAGTCAAGAAGATAATGACCATTGCAGTAAGAACCTCGTACTATGTCTTCTGCCGAGGGAATAAGAACTGGGACGATCCTGAACTGATGAGATTTTGAAACTTCTCACTATTTTCTAACAGCTATGGTTTTTTTTTTCTTCTTTGTACTTCTTGTTCATATTTTGTTCAAGTAGTCAATTGTAAACTACCGGTTTAGAAAGGTTTGCAGTTGCATTTAAGTATATATATCACAAGAAATGAAGTTTGAAAAAGAAATAACGCTGGTAGGAAGTTTACAAAATATCACTACCTTCTGAATGACCTAACATCGAAATACCGCCATGTTGAATTTGTGAACTTGTCAATGGGTTCCCTTGGAATCTTTGGACAATCTTGCGATTCGTTCATTCAGATGTGTAGCGATCTAACCATTGACAAAGCACATACTAACTACATCATTACTAAATTATCAACTATAATCATTCCCACAATTTATTACATATTCTCCATGCACAAGAAACCCTATACTAACCCAGACCTCCGATCTACCAACAGTCTTCTTTCAACCTTTAATTTTTCGTTCCGTCCTACGTCACTAAATCATTTAGCCGCCACTTGGTGGACAAGAACGCACGAACAGCAACAACTCAAAACAATTGCAGCGATGGAAGAACGAGGAATAAGTTATTTCAAAGAACTTGATAAAGAACACGCAAAAAGATATCTTCTAAAAATATATGTTATTCAAAGTACTGACCCATATTGTTTGGAGAGGGTAGATATAGCTAAAGATGTGCTGCTGTTTCCATCGGTTACGTATCCAGACATTGTTAATCGTTTTTCAACCCAAAAGAAATGTTATGATGAGGCATCAATAGCTCTTACCAAATTGCAAATCTCAGCACTTGAAGTATTTTTGCTAATAACCGCTAGGCCTTAGCATTTCTGCGAGCCTGTGAATCTGGAATATGACCTTGCATATCTTTCATATGAAAGCAAGGTCCTCATGGAAGATATAACATTTGATGAGCTTTTAAGTGAATGGAATTCAAAGCCCATGAAGCTTGGGAATTAACTTCTCCATTTGTTTCATGGTTTTCTCGTGAAAGAATCGCATTGTTTGCAATCATTGCTTTGTTTATCAGACATCATGATTGGTTTTTTGAAAGTTAATAATTGTGATCTTGTTTATTCCTTTTCTGGAGTCCTTAGTTCTTGGAAAAAGGCATTATAAATACACACACACAAACACACACAAACACACACAAACACACACACACACACTCACACATACAACACACATATAAATAGGGGTTGTCAACACGAGCAGGAGCTTAGAAAGTTTTATCATGCTACCATGTGTGACATACACCAAGCCTTTCATATAAAGGAATGTGGCTTACACTTGTCCCTGGTTACCCATTCCTTGGGGCACCTCCAGACGGATTTGTAAAGTGTGCTTCTTATGGTGATGGGTGTTTAGAGATAAAGTGCCCTTATTGCCACAAGAAAGATTTTCTTTTTTGAAACAGTGGATGCAGAAAGAAAGTTCTGTCTTGAGAAGATGGACTCTGGTTTTCTGTTCAAACGCAGCCATCCATATTATTTTCAAGTGCAAGCTCAGCTGCATATTTGCCAAAAGAAATATTGTGACTTTGCTGTGAGGACTAAGAAGGACTACCACATCGAAAGGATTTACCCTGACTTAGATTTCTGGAATCAATGTATTGAAAAATTTAAGAAGTTTTCCAGTTTCACATCTACCAGAGCTTGTTGGAAAATGCTATTCTAGAGCCACAACCGTTCCAACCAGGGCAACCTGGCAGAAACTTTGCCACATGATGATCAGTCTTCCATGCTTACATGATGAATTTGCAGTGGGTTTGAACAGGGGGAGATGGTCATGTGTGATAGCCCAAATTGTGCTATCGAATTTTGGCAGTCCAGTATAAAAAGCGACCTTTTCATTTGTTACAAGCCATTTTGGTGTTCCAATTTCTAGTTTCTTATTTGCCTCTCTAAGGCCATAAAGTTCTTGATTCAATTGGGCCAACTCTTCTTCCAAGGCTCTCATATCTGCTGCTGATATATCAGTTGGCACCTCTGAAACACTGTGTCCAACAAAAGGTGAAAAAACTGGTCTATTAGCAGCTTCATCTTTTCTCGCATCTCTAGAAATACTGTTGATAGCATCTGATTTCAAAGGTACATCCTGGATTGTGCCAATGGCATTTCAATCAAAAGGCAGTGTTTCTTCTGTGTTGACTACATCCATCAACTTTTGTTTTTTCCAGGAAATCAAGCTCTCTGTTGAATGATCGGAAAGCCTCCTTTTACTTCGATTTTGGAGGTGATTGTGGTAATTTTTTTCCTCAACAAGATTTGGTGTAGTTTTGCTTTGACCCATGTTAAGTGTAGGTATCCAATCTGGGTCTGCTGACTGGAATAGTGATGATGGTTTACCTGGAAAGAACAAAAATGGTTGAATCGAGATTCACCTATAACAACAGTGTACACTACATCCTTAAGGCTTAATAGGCCTATAGAAGTAGCCTCCTTGAGTTCTTTTTGGAGAGGTACGTTGAGGGAGTGCCATGGCGGAACGAAGAACGTTCCGCTTTTTGTTGTCACTTTTTTTTCGTCACTTACTTATTGATTCATTTTTTGTACACTAGAAATACATGTGATTAGGTCAGCCCAATACAAATCACCTATTAGAAAGATTTATAATTGTATGTTTAGCTTATATATCAAAATGAAATTTTAAAATAAAACCATTATTTACAGGTAAAAATGCATGCGGGTTGACGTACGTACTGCTGGCGTTTCCGAACGCAACCGGTCTTGTGTAGGCTTTCCGTTTTCTTTGAAATAGATCAACCTACCGATGACTGTATCCTCTATCTGCGCTTCCTGATAACATCTGCTTTAATAGGCCAATATTTCCTGGTAGTCGGATGTGCGAATAATGAATCAACAGTAGTTTTGTTCACAGTCAACGACGTTATCCATGCTGAACTGCCAATGTTCTGTGCGAAGGTGGCAGTTATCGAAGCTTTGATATCAGCCGAAGAAATCTCTTCAGTACATTTGGAAATGAAGCTGTTGATATCAGGCGCCATTCGAGACAGAAAATCGGCATCTTTGTTTGCTTTTCAAGGCCTGTACTTTATGCAGAAATCGAAATCGGCAAGTGAAGCAACCCATCTGTGTCCTGTCGCTGTTAATTTTGCCGTGGACATGACATACGTTAGAGGGTTATTATCTGTATACACTGTAAAACTTTGGCCATATGCTAGATATTCATGAAATTGTTCCGTGATAGCCCATTTCAAAGCAAGAAACTCAAGCTTTCTGCTATGGAGGTAATAATTTCTCTCAGCTGGTGTCAACGTCCTAGATGCATAGCCTGTAACACGCATGATTCCATCTTGTTTTTGGTATAGGAGAGCACCTAAGCCATCTTGTGAGGCATCTTTATGCAGAACGAAAGGTTTTTTAAACTCAGGGTAGGCCATGACGGGTGTAGTAATCAATGAATCAACCAGTGTATCCAGAGATTGTTTATGATTTTCTTTCCATTCAATTAGCTCACTTGCTGGTACTTGGAAGGACTTCGACTTTTTCGCACATTTCTGATTTCGGGGTCAGCGATAGCGTGATTGCCTTTCAATAAATCATAAATTGACTTAGCTATTTTTGAGAAATTTGCAATGTACCTACGATAGTACCCTAGGAGTCCCATGAGGCTTCGAACATCGCCACCGGTCTTTGGCGTCCATTGTTTAAGACTTCGTATAGCTTCTGTGTCTTTCGGATCTGGTTTATATCCTCCTGAGGAAACTATACGTCCCAGGTAGGTCATTTCCGGGCTTTGAGCTTTACTCCACGCTCTCGTAATTTACGAAGGACCTTTCCTACATGATCTACATGGTCATCAAAGGTTGCGGAATAGACGATCACATCGTCTAAGTACGGTACACAGAACTTGTCACGGTAGTCATTCAGCACCGTCTCCATATACCTCTGAAATTCGCAGGGTGCATTTTTTAACCCAAATGGAATCCTTAGCCACTCAAACAACCCCCAAGGGGTTACGAATGCTGTCAAATGCCTAGGCTTTGCCTTGGTCTAAGGTTGAAAACCATTTTTGTCCAGCAAAACCATCTAATGTGTCTTGTATTCTTGGGATGGGATGTCGCTCTGTGATTGTTTTACTATTTAACTGTCTGTAGTCTACACAGAGCCTCATCGTTCCATCCTTTTTTCGCACCACTGCACAAGGGCTGCTGTACGAAGATCGTGATTTCTGAATAAATCCTTTATCTAATAGATCTTTAACATACTCTTTCAGCTCACCGACTAGGGAACGCGGCACACCCAAATAAGTTTTAGCCACTGGTGTGTTATCAGTTAGCTCTATCTTCATGTAAAGGTCATTAGCACAACCGATGTCATTGTCATCTTTGCAAAATGAATCACGTTCCCTACTAAGCATTTGACGAATTTTCCGTTTTTGTTCGGCTGTTAGATGATCATTTAAGATGACCTCTGGCACGAATTCATCCTGGTATGGTTGTCCAGCTTTCTGGTTAGCTGTGGTCGTTTTAACTTCCCCTTTATGTTTTGAGTCAACTGCCGGTTCTTTGAGTTTAACATCAGCAGGAGTCACTGATCTAACTAGCTGTAACGTGCCAATAACAGTACGACTCTCCAAAGGGATATCATGTTCAATGGTGTTTGAAACTATAAGATCTACTCTTGCATTATTCCCACGCTTCAAGAAAATTAGAGTCTCATCAATTTCGATACCATTCGATAGCGAACAAAATGCGTCATTCTCAAAAATAACAGGAGCATCATTCTCTAAGAATCCTGAGTTAATGCGAAATGATAACTTCTTGGTTTGCCGAGCAGGAATGGCAACGTCTCTCTTCAATGTTTTCACGGTTGATAAGTAAGGATCCCTTTATTTCCGAATACAGTTAATTATAGCATTCAAATTTCCAGCAATTTTATGAGGTAAACTGCTTCCTAATATAGAGGCTATTTCATCTGTAGCGTGTTCGGGTTCTAAGAGTTAGGCCAAATAACGACACGGATTTCTGCTGAGCGTAGTATCTCTTCAATTCCGAATAACTGACTAAATTACATTGTACGATGGATATTTATTTGTAGTTGTAAATCACGCCAATCAACAGGCACACAAATAGCACATGACACAGGAAGTACAAACTTCACAACACAGCTAGACAACATGGTTACAGGAAAGATAATGAACATAGCAAATTTACACATTTATAACACGGCGCCAAGCTAGTTTGCGCAACATTACACATCAGTCTCTCAGCCACTGTTATATTTACCAATTACCTGCTGTAACACATTGTAGCCTATGATTGGGTTATCAATATTGGATGCAGTAGCAAGCATAGGTAAGTCGATAACTCATACGCCGTTGAATTTCCCTTAGAGTTCGCACCTGACACTAATCCAGCCCAAGTAAGGCAAAGTTGCCCGTTAGCTGTTTTCAGTTCGAGGCTTGCACCAGGGTCAACAAGATCTTCAATCTTGTTTACTGGTGTCCCTTTTAGCTACTTTTTTGCATATTGTGAACAAATAATCGACACTTGGGCCCCGGTGTCCAATAACGCGAGGATTTCAACCCCATTGAGCTTACAAAGGATGAACTTGGCAGCTTTTTCCTTTTCCGTCGGTGTTATATAGGTGGCATAGACATCTGGGTTTCAACATCAACAAGATTTGCCCTAATACCAGACTCTCTTCTCTTTAAACAACCATTCGATATCACTCTGCAAATGGGTTTGTGTCGGCCCCCGTCATCAACTTGATATTTCTTGCCACAATAGCTAACGCATTTGCAAGCAGCGCAATGGAAAAGCATCGCTTCATTCTTCTCATCTTCACAAAAACTACAGCAAAGGGACTTACATTCACAGCAGCTGAGGGGAGTTTCCCGAATCCTTACAGTTGTACAAGAGGTGTCCATCATTCCCACATTTCCAGCAGTGACGACATAATTCTGCATTCCCTTCAGCTTGGGATTTGACACAGCCTCTACGCCTCCTTCTTGAAGCTTCAAAGGGTCTCCTGCCTTGTATTTCTCCTTGGCTCCGACTCTTCTTTACTTCCCCTCTAAGTGCAGCCATTTCGCCTTTCAGCGCTCTAACCTCTGCAACAAGCTCCTGAACGAAAAATGCCTCATCATCCCTCTTCTCATCATTCTTAATATCCGTGGTTGACTGGACTTGGGCTACTTTGGCCTTTCCTCTCATGCCCAAGCCTAACTTAAGATTGCGCTCCGACTCTTCAGTGACAGCAATATTAAGCTCGTTAATAAGCTCAGCATCACTAACTCCTTTAAGATGAGGGCGCATCCTCGTTCTCAATATGTTACTTATTAATCCTGTTTCTACGGCATGTAGGAACGTTCACTTGCGTTTTTCTCTTGAAATGGGCATGCAAAATCTTATTTATTGTTTCTAGCCCTGATTCTCTCTCGTGGCTTCAATGTAATCTTTCAACGGAAGGTGTGATGGAATACACCTAATAATACCGTCTATAATTTTTTTCTCCTCGTAGCCCTTTTTCAACCCTTCTTCAATTTGCCTATTTAAACTCATGAGGGACAAGCTATCCTTCTGCCCCTGAGGCCATAAGACTCTAGCGATTCGAAAATCGCGTCTCAAAATCGACTTCAAATTCGCAAGATTAGAGCCATCCGGGCTAGCCCCCGTCTCACTTCTCGCTGCCTTGAGCCTCTCCTTGTTGGCTTCTAATTCTCTCCTTTGTTGTTCCTTCAGTGAAGCAATATTGGCTTTCAATTCTTTCATTTGCTTTAGTTCTTCACCGTTTGCTTCTCCAATTTTTGAAACAATCCTTAGACAATCTAGTAGAAAGGGCTCTATCTCTTCCTCTTTCAAATCCGAGACCAGTTGTTCGGATTATGAAATTAGAGTTGTTATCAATCCTAATTGAGTTTTGCTGTCAAAATCGGCCTCGGGAATATCAAAATGAACACAAAGTTCGTACAATTCATCCTTGCCAAGGGGCACAATAAGTCCCACTAGTTTAGACTGAAATCCCTCTACTACACTTGACAATGACATTTCAATTTTCTTGGTTTCAATTGTAAACGTTTGTTCCGAGAAACAACATGAAAATTGTTACGACGAATGTGTATTTCTAACAATTTCCGACAAAATCAGGATTTTGTCCTCGAATATTGACTTCAAAATATTTAGCATCTCTACATAGGATTTCAATCTTTAAATGTCTAACCTGTCACGTCGTAGTCACCAAATTTGTGGCATATATCTCCGCAGATAATCAAGCAACAGAAAGAAGAACACTTTTCTTTAGCTCCAAAACTACATCGTGTGATCATTACAACACGAACTACTCTAACTCCCTTTAAAATGCAACTCGGCAAACTCATAACACTGGGTGAGGTCATGTTATGATACTGATCTCCAAGTGTTTGGAAAATAAACGGGGGGTTAATCCAGGGGGTGGTAAGAGGCCTCACACGTAGGTAAATCGATATTGCTTTAATGCCTGTGAAATATCAATGACTACAATGTTAGTTAAACCATTTACTAATTTTGGCACTGTATACTGCTTTCTTAAAGACAAAAGCACTAGAATACAGCTTCTGCAAAACAAACGTATGATTTTGTGCAACCAAATAGCAACCCAAGGAATATGCAAGCCATCAAACTACCCGTAAAACTCTGTCTACTGCCAAACGTCATTCCCCTAGAGCCAGTTCACAACTGAATTCGTACTCTCCAATCCCTGTCCCCTTATATGTATCTGTGTTGAAGCTTGGAATCACAAACCGCTGTTCCTAAATGAATTATAATTAGCAAACGGTCTCTTGGATGATTGCTGTGTATGTGAAGGACACATAAAGTTATTGACATTGAGCACTCAAATAACTAACTTTTGAAGCTTCTGGTTTTCAAATTTCCTGTACCCTGACTTGCTCATAGAATGGCAGGCAAGATTGATTCATCGCTGTAAATTCATACTTTTGTACTGAGTTGCCTTAGAAACTCGAAAGGAAGCCGCCAGGAGCAAACCTTAAAAAGAGAATCCACAGCCATAGGATCTGTTTGGTAGCCTGGAAAAGGTCGAATGTCGTATGGCATTTATAGACAGTCAAACATAAAGATGTTGGTCTAATACAACAGACAAATTGGTTCTTGACGGAAGTAACTGGATATGGAGATAGCATTTGCAAAATGTTTTAATGGTGAGAAAATGTCTCTTTTAGGGAAACATCAACTGGAAGGCGAGTCGGCTGGAAAGATAGTTGGCATTATTGCATAATGTTTTGAAATCCCGTGGTAAGGTGAAAGGCTCTTCGTACCTGTTAACAACTGAGGCTGCGTTTACACTGTACCGAATTACTTTTGATCCGATAAAAAGTGTTCCTTTTCCTTCGCATTTACACTGTTTTGGAACAGTTTCGGAACAGTGCAGGTACAAAACTGTTCCTCTTTTCCTAGCAGGTACAAAACTGTATCTGAAGCAGGTACAAAGTTGTAGCGGATCACTTTATCTAGTGCAAACGCTTGGCTGATCCGTACAATTTTGTATCGGATCAAAAACGTAATCTGGTACAGTGTAAACGCAGTCTGAATAAACATCGTACAAGTCGCTCTACCCTCTCATTGGAAGTACATCCGGGGCTTCAATCGTCGAGGATTTTGGGAAGGAAGACGACGAAGGAAAGCTGGCGGAGGCGGGAAATAGAGTTCTTAAGTGTGACGTCGCGTTACCATAGCATCCAAAAACCAGTTCCAAACAAACTTCTTGCGAATAGACGCCATTACTGCGTTTACTTGATTTCGAAGTGGTCAAGCCTAATTATTTTCACTAAAAAGACGTTTCTTGGCAGCAAAAATGATTTCAAAGCACTACTGACATCAATTTGTTACACTGACATAGTTTTTCAGATGTATTTCTGTATATAGGCCCACTTTTCCAAAACTGTACCCTGAAAGTAAGCGTTGGCTGGAAAACATTGTTCAGTGTTTTGCACCAGACTGTAACCACTACTCAGAGAGCCACGCGATTGTAGGTTTTACAGCTAAGATCAGTATCTGGGATGTGCAATATCTCTACACTCAAGACCAGTAGAAGTTTCAAATTCCGCAGGAACATCGAAACATCCAATAAATTTTGATTGAGTGAAAAAATTTGAAAAATGCTGACAATTTCATAAAACTTTTTTTGTCTTGTGACGACCCTCGGAGACGGAGCACTTTGCCAGCAAACCCAGGACTTTCACAAGATTTAAAATAAAACATGTACAATGCAACCTCGAGCTATGAGTATCATAAGTTCGCTACTTACCAAATAATTTCAATTGTTGTATAACTATCTGCTATTTCGCACAATTACTGCAATTACTGAGAAGCTCAAGATACAAGAGGCATATTATCAAAAATGGGCCAGGTGCAGCATTCAACATAGCACAAAAGCCATCTCGTGAAAATATGAAGTTTATATCTTAAAAAATGTTTTCTCCAGAAGTGTCAGAAATAGTTGATACTTGGAAATTAACGTTTTGAGAGAAATAGGTTTTACATCTTGCATGCTAAATATCGAAAATAATACCAAGATTAAAGACCTACTAAAAGCCTCCATGTTCATATATTCGTCCTTCATTCTCCTGTATCTAATCTTCACTCATTATTTTAGATTTGTTACTTGGTTGCCAAATTTTTTTGAATTTCTTTGGCATTTGCTGAACTTTATCTCTTTCAAAAAGTTTGGGCTCGATTTCAAGATGATTTAGGGCTCTTGATAAGCCAACAATGTCGTCATTGAAAGCAATAACAGTGGAAGCCAGCGTCGCATCCAAATTATCTTTACCAGAATTGTGTGTTTTTGGCATTGCCGTGGAGAGGATTCATGGGCCCTGGGTCAATGCAAGGCACACTAATTTCTTCAATTGAGTTGTTATTCATGGGCCCTTATAGCTATGGGTTCCAGGGTCAGTGACCCCTCTGACAGCCTCTCCTCAGCACTGGTTTCTAGACACCTGGACCAGATCAAATGGTTCAGGGCTTCATGGTCATTTGCGTAGCCTCCTAGGCAAGCTGCCAAAAGTGCCTCATCTGACTCTATCTATGTGCTGTCAAGTCGTTTCCGACTTCTGGTGATTCTGTGAATGAACTGTCTCAACGAGTCACGATTTGTGCACAAGACAGCAGCTTTCACGAGGCTGATGTCGGCGTCTGTCAGTATGCAGTCCATCCAGTGTCTCCTCTAATGACCTCTTCTTGAGCCACTGGGTATGCCTACCATTAGGTCCTTCTGTAAGCTGTTGTTACTCCGCATGCAGCATCCAAAGAAATGCAACCATAGTTGACAAATTTTGGCTTCGAGTGGTTCTGGGTTGGGAACTTTGTCGAAAATTTCCTGGTCCCCCTTTTTGCCAGCCACTGGACTCTGAGGAGTCTTCTCCAGCACCACAATAGCGTGCGGATACGATGACGTCATAATTAGGAATGCTATACATAGAGGCTTTTGGGATTGGCTTGCGGACAAAGTCTGTTGGCGTCCCCTGTCCATGTAGCTAAAATAGGATCAGGGTATTCTTCCGTTGGGCTAAAATTACCAATTAAGTGAAAAGAACATATGTAAGTGTCTCTTTTCACGTCACCAACTGCAAAATCCTTTTGCCTCATGCATGAACCCATTTTCTACATTTCTCGGTTGTTCGCTTCTCCCCACCTTTGCCCATCCCTGTAATTGTATCTTTTATCTTCACTGGCTTTGGAAAAATCGAATAATACAAGTTTCAGGTGGAGATTTTTCAAAACATCGCGAATCCGATCTACATTTTCCCCAACAACAGTGCTCCGTAACTCCCTTTTTCGTTACTGAGGTACTACCGTCAGCCGCCATTGCTGGTTGTGTTTGTCCGCAAGCCAATACCATAAGCCTTTGCGTCAATTGCGTCATTTTTATTTGAAGCATCGTATCCACACGCTATTCAAATGCGTCAATTTTCTTCCTGTCTGCTATTTTTATTGTACACGTTTCACATCTCATCTGACAGTCTTTTACAAACTAATATAGTTCTTTCCTGCGCTACTCTTGATAACCTAAGCTAAGTTTTGGGGCTTGTCAAGATTTCATCCCGGACTTTGCTAACGTGTCTGCTTCATTCACTCAGTTAACAAAAAAGAATGTCAAATTTGTGTGGACATAATACAATCATTATCATCATCAACAACATCATAATCATCATTATTATCATCGCTATAATCCAAATCGCCGTAATCATCATCACCATAATCAAATTCACCATAACCATCATCCTCATCACTATAATCACAATGGCCATCATCATCATCATTATCATCACCATCATCATCAACAACTTCGTCATGATTGCGATCATCGTATTTACGATCATCCTAATCACTACCATCATTATTATTATCATCGTCTTGTTCATTGCCTTCATCATATACTGTAGTTATAATTAGGGGGGGTAATATTTACTGCAAGGGAGACACAATCGCTGCGGAGGAACAGGTTAAGTCTTTCGGCCATCAATGCGGAAGTAGTAAGTCCAAAATATCACAATCAAAACGCTATAGCGAAAGCCTCTGTCCTTCTTTCAAAGGCAATGAAGTAAAATGAAGAGTTTTCATGTCTCAGTCTGGATCTTTGTACTCGTGGGAGCAAACTGCCAAGGTAAGGTCTTGTCATTTGACACGGCATGAAAACGATGGTTCATTCAATTGCAGATTGTCAGGAATATCAATCGGCAGCTTGGCTAGGAACCATTGCGCTGTTGTTGATACTTATCAAATCAGCCACGCCGCCGTTATGATTAAGAATATGTCGCTTGATCGGAGAACATCCAGTCAAGGTAGCTTGCGTAGAAAGAAAAATCAGCGCAAGCAAGTAGTGTACATAAATCTGTTTGGTCTTTTATCTCAGGACTGGGGTGACCTGATGATCAAACAGGGTTATTCTGATGCCCTCTTCCAACCAGTCGAAGTTATTTGAAAGACGTTACGAGATTTTGTTTCTGGAGCACAAACCTGTCCTTTTCAAGCAGTTTTCCGTCATTTCAAGCTGCCAATGATTTATGAATTTTGGCTTAGATTCTAGGACATGACGGTCTGTATGTACTGAGCAGTGCAGTTGTCCTTTCCAACGGTCTTACACCATGGAAAGATGCCCATAAATCACGAAAGTCGATCAGTAGTTCAACAAGAGCATTCGGAGCAGTGTCTAGGCCATCAACTCGATGCTGCATCACACCGTGGCTACCAAGCTGGGAATCACAGATATAGCATTTAATTAAGTGAAAGTCGGGTAGGTCAGGGACTGTTGATCATAGGGTCTGAAGTCAAGAACCTAACCATTCAGCCATTCTCATATCTCATACCAACGAGCAGTATCTTGCATCCCGATTATGATGTGATCCTTAAATGCATTTACTTACCCAACAATGATTTGTTCATTGACACAATGATTTGTTCATTTACTTACCCAACAATGACTTTTTTTTGATAATTGTAATGCTTATACAGGGGGGGGGGTTGAGTCATGAATGGGGGCCTTCCTGCTGGTGAACCATCTAAAAGTATCTGTGCCTAGAAGGGAAGCTTTCTTTTCACAAATTTATCTTACTGAATCATATATTTTAAGGGAGTGATTCTATAAATATTTGTTTAACAGTCCTGTTGTGTTCTGGGAAAGCCTCTCCCAAGTTTAGCAAATTTTAACATTATCGCTTTTACCAGAAATATTATTTCTTAAATTCAAGGAGCATAGCCCTTCAGTGATGCTTATTTTTAATGAACCAATGTAAGTATGAAAAGTTACAATATCTGAAAAGTATTAAAGTCTAGAGTATTTCAGATTTGCAAGGAAAAATGTAAACCACATAGAAGCCCCAAAATCTGAAAGTCAAAACAAAATTGTGGAAAGAAAAGTGTCTTCAAAGTTAATTGCAGTACACAGTCATATACAAACTTTTGGAAGCTGTTCAAGAAGGATTGAAGAAGGCCTTAAGATAGCTCAATGACAAGACAATGATAGCTCCTTCTCATTGACCTTGTGGTCAGTGGAATCCACACTCTGCTAAACTGTCATTCAAATTGAGGAGGGTCTGCTGCTCTCTGTAATTGCAGGGGTATAAAGCATAAAGTGTGGTCACATCAAGAGGGAAGACCTAGGCATTGCTTGATAAGCAAAACGGTCCCTCAATGTCCAAATGACATCTAGGTAGAGCCATATTTTTTTAGTGAGTCATGTTGAGGAAAGGCCACGGTGGTCTATACAAAGCCCACAACAAGGAAGGAAGAGGAAAGCAAAAGGCTTCAAGGAGAGAGGGATCAGATTGCGTTTATTGATCTTAGATTTGAAAGATGGTATCTAATAGATATGGAAAGATCTCCAACTTAATGATAATGGGAAAGAGGTTGGAGAGATTTGGTGAGTTTGGCATTGCTGGTGAGACAAATAGCTTTGACTGGATTTTGTGGAGAAGGCAGAGAGTATATTTTGGGGCACCACCCCAGACATTGGAGCATATTTATCAAAATAATAAAATAAAATATGGAGGGTGCTTGCTGACACTCTGCTAAGATGCCATTCCATAGCTTGGCTCCTGATAATATGAAACATCATTGCCAGTTGTAGGAGCGTTTCTTGGGTAATTTCACATCGGTAGCAGTATTCCTAAGACTCCTGCAAGATGATTGGGATTTTTTAGTGAAGAGGCTGTACATGTATTGAGGAACCAGATTATGGACAGACTTAAAGACTGTAGCATTGGACTAACTGGTAATTAGTTCATATGCAGTCGTCCAGCCTAGATTAGCAACATTTCTCTGGCATGGGCATCAAAGCCATTGCTAGTAATGATACAGGCATAAGAACAGTAGTAGCAAATATGTGGCTCCACAATACCTGAGTGCATAGCTCTTAATCTGCTGTTGTTACAAAAACACTAAAGAACCAACCACTCTGGAAATTCTAGTGGAAAATTCCCTTCTGGAGTCCTTCTGATTTTTAATGCATCATCTGTCTGTGCACCAAGATATTTGATATTTAGTATCACTTCAAACTTGATATTTTGAATTTTTAGCTTCAAAATTATCTTGCATTCTGAGCGCATTATCTTCTTGTCAAGTCAACATGAGCAAAGAATATGATTTCACCACTTTAAGTGAAAGTTTGTTGCCCCTAAGCCATTTTTGGACCAGTTTGAGGTCATTATTAAAGATGGTGATGATGTTCGTGGTCTTATTCAGCCGAGAGATGTCACGCTCTAAGTAGCAAAGAGCAGTGTCATCAGCATGCATGGATACAGTTGAGTTTTTGATAGCATGTGAGATGTCATTTATAGGAATTTCGAAGAGAATGAGCCCAAGGCATGGATCGTATGGCACATATGTACTAACATCTTCCATCAATGAATCTACCTCATTCATCCAAAAAAAATTGTCTTTGGTTGGAAAGGTAGGATCTGAAACAGGCTAATTCCAGTTGTTGATTGCCATAGTACTCTAGCTTTTTAGGAAGAATGACATGATTAACTGTTTCCAAAGCCTTTTCAGGCCAAGAAACAGCAATCCCACAAGCTTTCCAAGACCCAAGTTACCAGTCATCTGTGTTCTTAATTAAACAAGTCACACTTGAAAGGAAGGCAAGTACCCGAGCTGGCGTTACGAAATATGACCATTATAATTCATGTGCTGGCTAGCCATTAGTTTCTCAAAGAGCCTTCAGATGATTGGATTAACTTAAATAGGCCGTAGTTCTTTACTGCTCTGTCTGTTTCTTTGAAAATTTGGATCTTGAATTTTGGAGCACCACCCCAGACATGGGAGCAGTACTCTAAAGAAGGACGGGTTTGGGACATGTATGTAGTTAGAAGGTGAGAAGAGGAGGAAAACCCACGGGCTCTGGTGAGGAAACCGAGCTTTTGAGATGCATGTTTAGCAAGGGAATGGATGAGAGTTTTTCAAGTGAGATTAGATGCAAGAGAAAGATCAAGTTGTGTGAAAGAAGTTTAGGTATCCAGTTCATCACCATTCATGAAGACAGGTGGAAAGTTTTGATTTCGTTTGCGTGAAATGACAGTCTGCTTCGTCCTGCTTTGGTTGAATGAAGCTAGGTTGTCTTCACCCCACTTCTCTATAACTGTCAGATCAGTGGAAAGAAGCGAGGCTGAAATTTTTCTGTCGAGTGGGATATCGCTGGAGTCATGGTCATTTGGATTGAATGAAAGTGAAGAACTTAGGAAGGTATCAGCAAAGGAGTGAATGCTAGAAGACGTAGGCTAGAGGTAAGTAGGTCATTCATGAAGAGAATGAAGAGTACAGGGGAGATGACGGAGCCCTGGAGTACACCAGCATTGATAGAGTGCAGATTGGAGAGGAAGCCGTCCACTCTGACGGCATTTGACCTATCAGAGAAGAAACTACCAATCCAATTAATGAGAGTGTGATGGAGACCAAACATCGGCAGTTTAGCGAGGAGACCCTTGTGCCAAACGCGATCAAAGGCCTTGGAGATATCGAGAAAGATCACTCTGGTCTCACCATAGGATTCTAGAACAGAGGACCAGACATGGACAGCATAAGCAAGCAGATCACCAGTAGACCTGGTTTTTGGAAAGCCATACTGGTGATCGGAGAGAAGATTGTTTATTTCAAGGAATGTAAGAAGTTGTTTAGTGATGATGGTCTCCATTGTTTTAGATATGAGTGAAGTGATTGCAATGGGACGATAGTTGAGCGGATTAGACTTGTCACCTTTTTAGAATAGGAAAGACATGGGCTTGTTTCCATGAGGTGGGAAATGTGCCAAGAGTGTAGGCAAGCTGAAATGGTTTGTTCAGAATAGTGGAAAATTCAGGAGCACAGGTTTTAAGAACTATTGCTGGAATATCACCAGGGCCTTAAGATTTGGAGGTGTCGACCTGCAAAAGGGATTGACGGACTTTTCTTTTGGAGAACTTAATGGGTGACATAGTGAATTTTGAAGGGGGGGGGGGGAGGATGAGGTTGAGCCCCTTGGTCGTCCAGCTTGGAGTTGGAGGCAAAGACTGACGCAAAAAGATGGGCCTTGGATGGAGGAGTGGTAGAAGAAAAATCAGAATTTTGGCAAAAGTTTTGGGAGGCAACTTTGGCAATAGACCAAAAGGAGCGAGAGCCAGCCTGGCAGGAAGCGATTTTGTTGTTGATGTGTTGGACAAAAGATGATTTGGCATTTTTGATGGTTTTGGAGCAAGTGTTGCGTGAGTTGATGAAAGAAGTTCTTGAGTGTTGGGTTTGAAGTCGCTTCCATTCCATGAAGTAGTGGTTTTTGTTATTCGCAACCTTGGCGCACTGTGAATTGAACCACTCGGGGGAATTTTCCTTACCAGGCCTGTAAGAACAGGGAATAAAAAGACCTATGCTAAGAAGCATTGCGTTGGTAATGAAAGAAGCAAAAGATGCAGGGTCGTTTGAAAAGCCTGAAGGCGAAGGGCAAGAAGAGTAGAAAATGCGCAGGGAGTCCCAGTCAGCCTTGCTGTAGTGGAAGACTCTTTGCAGAGCCAAGGGCCTATCCAGGTGAGGGAGGAAGTCATGCCGTAAGGCTATGAGACAGTGATCAGAGTTACCAAGAGGAGAGCTAACTGTTGGAGGAGAGTAAATGCTAGGGTTAGATGTGATGAAAAGATCGAAAGTATTTGCTTTGTCTCCTGCACGATCAGGAACGCGTGTCGGCTCTAAATTACATGTGTCAAGTCATTGACAATGGCAAAGGCCTCAGCTTCCCCACCAACAGGGTTGGTGACATTAGGGGTGAGGCAGTCTGAGTTGTGGACTCTGAAATCAGCAAGTATAATCATTTCAGAGCGTTGAGACAGTAAAGTGATGGTTTCAATTGATTTGGAAAGGTGGTCAGAAAGGAGTTCTTGATTGTTTGAGTTAGGAGAGTGGTTTAGAGTGCAGATGTGTTTTGTGGTTTGAGGAGGGGAAACTCTCAACCAGTTGAATTGAAAGCCAGGATTATAAAGGTCAAAATTGTTTGAGGTGTAGTGTCTGCACATCAGAACGAATAAATCCACAAACCCACCATTAGGGAAGAAGGAGGAAAGACGTAAGACATAAGACAACAGTTTACCTTTTAGTCAACAGGGAATTACAATTGTAATCAAAAATAAGTAAAATTAATGAAAACAGAGGTAAACTAGAATAAAACTATTGAATGAAAGAACAACAATTGAATGCTAAAAATTGAACGAAGAAAAAGTGATTGCATTTAATTTAAATAACTAAATGGTTAGGAAGGGATCTTATAACAGAGCTAATTCGTAGACCCCCAGCCGGCCGATGCAGACGTACTAATTGAAATGGTAGTTGTAAGGTGTAGCTGCTACGAATTAAAGAAGCTGCTATATCTATAGTAAGTATTTTGTGATGAGAAACTTTTTTCAATAAGATTTAAACGCCAGATTAAAATATGAGCACTGAAAGTGTTTTTATTTGACACATTGTTGAAGAGAGGGTCGTTTTTTAGAGAATTAAATGTTTGGTGCAGAGAGCTTAGCCCATTGGTAGTTGTGTTGAATGTGTGCGTATGAAGTCCTTTAGCAGATGAAAGACGAGTCAGTCGATTGCGCGCATTTCCAATCCTCTGGAAAAGCCAGTTTAAGCCAGTGGGCAATGGATTCTTTTCAAAGTCATGCATAAAAAGTAATTCTTGAAGCTTGAGACTATCATTTAACTATAAGATATTTAAGTCTCTGAAATGCTATGATGTGTGGTCGTTGTATCTCGAATAAGTGATTGTTCGTATAGCCCGTTTTTGGAGTGTACGAACCCGATTAAGTTCGATTTATGTCGCAGTACTCCATAAAATGCATCCATATACAGGGTGAGATAAAAAGACTGTTATATAGGTATTTAGAGTTGAACTCGTTACAAATTGTCTGATTTGTCTTTGTAAGCCAATAGCTCTACCTAGTGTTTTTGTAAGTTCATTTATATGTGATTTTCAGTTTAATTTGTTATCGGTAAGAATGCCTAAATACTTAACATGATGAGATTAGTATATAGTTTTGTTATTCAAACGGAGAGTGAAGTTAAAGTTCTCGTTTTTTTTTTCACTTCTAATGGGTTATGTTGAGGAAAGGCTATGGTGGCCTATACAAATCCCGAACAAAGGAAGAAAGAAGAAAGTGAAAAGCTAAGAGGAGAGAGTGATCAGATCTAGTTTATTGATCTTAGATTTGAAAGATGACAAGTTGTAAGATTGAAGAAAGCAAGAAGAAGGCAAGACGTTCCATGAATTGCATGTTCTTGGGATGAATGATGATTTGTGAGATAGAGTTCGTGAAGTAGGCAGTGAAACTTGGAAAGGGTGTGAACGAGTTGAGCTTCTGGTGAAGGGTTGTTTCTAAAGAGAAGAAACTCCGTCTCCACGCCATTTAGTGAGCGTTGATTTGCCCAAAGCCATTCATACAGATATTTAGTTCTTCATTCATTGTTACTCTAATATTTTTAGACTTCTATCGGATACAATAAGGTTGGGATCATCTGCGAAATGATGTACGAGTGACTTACAGTAGCGTGTCTTAAATCATTTATACAAATTGAAAATGACAATGGTCCTAATATAGATCGTTGTGGTAAACCACACGATAGTTTCATCAAACTTCATTCAACGGAGTCAACCTTTGTTTTCTGCCAGTCAGGTAGGATTCAAATCAAATATGAGCTGGTCCTCTAACTCCGTAGTGGTAAAGCTTATCGGGCAATATTTTGTGATTGACAGTATCAGAAGCTTAAAACCAAGGAAGATAGCTCATAACCTAGGCGTTTGAGATGAGGAGAGAGAATGGTACTATCATTGGGATCGAGAGGCTTAATTGTCGTTTCAGTGAGGAAAAATTCATAAGGGTTTATGGATTGGATATGATCATGTACTGGGTTGGTATTGGACGATAGTCCACGGATGCTGCAGAATGAGAGGGAAAATTTTAGGTGCCCCATTAGTTGCTGCAGTTGAGTTGTTTCTTGTTTTGTTTAGATACATGTTGAGAAGAGTGATGAGTGGTGTTTGGGACAGTCAAATGACTGTTGTAGCGGTAATCTTAAAGCCCTTGAGAGTTCCCTTAGCTATCCTGTGGCCGCAGAAGGGCCCCGGAGCTGTGAGCTGCGGCTGGCTCTAGCTGCGAACTGGCATAACAGGCAGCCCGGGATTATACACCAGCTGATGAGGCAGCCTCCCAATATGCTACCAATGGGTTTAGGTCTCTGCACTATCTGACGGCGGAGCATGCAGTGCACGTTTTCCAACGGTACCCTCAGGTATAGCCAGGGAACGGACTGGCAAGTCAGTCTCCCGTAGTCCATGTTCATAATGATAAACCAACCACAATCGCCGGTATCTCTACCGATTTTTTAGATCTGTCTCATCTAATCTTACTTGCAAGTCACATATACATTCCCTTGCTAAACATGCATCTCGAAAGCTCGGTTTCCTCACCAGAGCCCGCCGGTTTTTCTCATCGTCTCACCTTCTAACTATATAAAAGTATAAAAGTCCTAACTCTGTCCCTCTTAAGAGTACTGCCCCCACGTCTGGGGTGGTGCTCCAAAATCTACTCTCTAACAAAGCCCAGTCCAAGCAAGGCATCTCATCAACAATCCTAGCCTCACAAAATCTCCCCAACTTCATTCCCAACGTCATTTTGTTGGAAATCTTTCCATCTTTTACAGATGCTTCCACTGGCGTTGTAATGTGATATCAAAACTGCGCTATATCAAATGATTTCTTTGTCTTTGTAAAGTGCCAGTTTGGTATTGGAGGAAGGTGATTCCGCCCTTAAACCCCTCGATAAGAAAATAACTTTCCCCATAACTTAACTTTTGCTTAGGCCATCATCATGCTTGTTTCAGTATTTTGCAGAACCTACGAAGTTTACCTTGAGTTACGGGTAAAAGGTCACGAGGGTATTGTCAGTTAAGCAGAACCTTGCAGACGATTGTCTTTGATCCAATCTGTGCAGTGCTTCATACAGCTGTTACCTTTTTTAGCTAGTAGCATCAATAATATTTTTAACCAGAGGTTATCACGCTGACACAGTTGCTATAGCAAGACGGAATGATAGTGACAAACTGCGTAGTGCTTACTGAAGGAGAAATGTTCCACGTTCTTGCCAGTGAAACGACAATGATTTCGCACGAACAATCGTGAGTTTACATGTGTTTCTTGCACGCCCGGTAACGCTTCATTCCCAAAGGACTTACTACCCTGTCTTCATGGAACCCTTTCAACGCATGTTGAGCTTTGCATTTCGCGTTGATTTAGACAACAATTCTCGTGGTATTGGAAGCAGTAGTCATTTTACATTGAGGAAAGCATCCGTGTAAATTGCGAGAAGCATTTATTTAAGTTCAGTCCATTAGATTTGAAGAAATCATAAGGATGCTTGCATTTGGGTAACGTGTACTCACCTTCCTCACTTTTTGCCACATAGTATGTCTTTTATTGCGACACCGTTTGATGAAAATAACGAATTTTTGTATAAAGTACGTAAAGATGCATCAAAACATTATCCATATGATGATGACATAAGCATGTTCTCTGTTGCCCAGTGTATATGCCAAATATGATATTTTCATTCCCCCCAGGCATGTGACGTTGTACATTACATTCTGCTGTAGACAAATAGAGTATGGTGCAGTACATTTATGTATGGTGCGGTAGACAAGTGCCATTATAGCAGATTTAGTTGCGTTGAAATATAGTGTTTGCCATGCAATTTCAAGAGTACACCCTTAGGCGATCTGGTAAGAGCGCTAACCTTCTCCAGGAGATCATAAGATCGGTCTCACACTCTGACATGTGCCTGGTCTACCCTCTATCTGGTAGTCCCGTAGGTATTGCATGCAGTTTTTAGACACCTACCTCAATTTTATCGCTTCTATGTTCGCCAAGGACCTATGTGTATTTTGAATGCACATGAAATAGTTGCAGTTAGCTAACTTCTTCGATTGCTCCACTGAGTCTTTGCTCAACTTCATTTCATTTCAGACTATTCACGAGTACCCCTTGGCTTGTCGAATGGATTTGTAAAAAACGACCGATTCTACGCAACATCTCAATACTCGCCTGATAACTATGCATACACTGCCAGACTGAAATTAACTGGGATAAGATGGTGCAGTGCATTAAAGAGATCGCTTCCTGTCAATTATTCAAGTTACGTGCAAGTTGATTTCAGAAATGATGTAACATTAACTGGAGTTGCCACGCAAGGTGACGACAACCATTATGCTAATTACCCAAAAAAGTATTACCTCGAAGTCAGTTCGAATGGAAATATTTTCACTGATGTAAAGAATAGCGCAGGGAGACGTAAGGTATGAAACATTTGAAATTTTCTATACTAGCATTACTGGTACTATCTTGGCCATTCTACCCTACTTGTTTATCCTTTGCACCCTTGCGCCTTATCTCTGCTCCTGCACTACCTCACATCCATGCCCTTTGCAGTTCTTTCAATATCAGTACTGCATCAACAATTTTAATGATTTTTTTACCTTCTAGAATTTTACTGGTAACACAGACAATGTTGGTATCAGATACAATTGGCTTGAAAGTCCAACGAGAGCTCGCTTTGTGAGATTTCGAGCATTTGACATATCGGGTGGCCACATCTGCGTACGACTTGAATTCTATGGCAGCAAAGATGCTCAAGGTAAGTTGCCTATTAGATATTCTGAATGGGCGCTTAGAATTTTCATTTTCACTCTAGCATTATCGTATCATTTTGAAGACTGACATTCTGTACTTGGACATTGATGTATCTTGTTAACCTGACTTGAGAGAACAATTGGATTTTATAATCTTAGTAGAAAGCCATATTGTGCCTTCGTCTGGTCGTTTGTTTGATGTCTTTGCTATTCTACTTTGTATGGCGTACAGCAGTATCTTTTTCACGACAGAGATCACCATCATTCTTTCCATTTTGTCATTCTTCTAGATTTTTATTGCGACAATTTCCCTTGTAATGGAATATCTTCTATACAACTTTCGTCACACTCTTGTTGCATGATCATTGTCACTTTGGACAGTAGCTGTTTCCTAGCTTATTTTATTAACCCAGTGGGTTGGTTTGGTCAATTCACTTTGTTGCTCTCTCTATTCTTCTTTCGTGTGCCGTGTCTGGCGGCATTGGCGACCTTGATGTTCCGAATTCCCCGGTTTTTAGATTTGTGTAACACTTCGCGCGTTCTGATTTCTGCACCCATCTACTCCTTCAAACTACCTAGGAATATCTTCCATTGCCTCCTTCTATCTCTTGTTCCTTCAATCATTCCGGTCGGTACGAAATTCTCAAGCCAATCCTTCCTCACAATGTGCTTGCAGTCCAATCAAGGTTACCGAAGTAACCAGGTAGGGGAGCCGGTTTAGTCGCCCACGGCCCGACCATGGATTAGGTGGTACTGGTTTACATGGTACCAGTAGCAGACTTGGCCTGACCTGACCTGGTTGATCTGCAATTGATAAACCTAAACTGCTGTATAATGGTTCTCTTCAACATCAATCACTCCGTACATTATATAATATTGCATTGTGCCATATCATATCTTGATGTATTACATTATATTCAATGTTGATTTTTTGAAAATGTTTGTAACTTTTGACTGAGATGAGAAATAAGAATACAATGCGGTCCAAGCATTTCTGATTCATGCTGCTTGTCAAATGAAGGTTAGCACTGAAAATCAATAGCAGGATAGGTGCAGTTAGTTGAAGAATGCTGTTTTTGGATTACTCCAACGCTTGTTTCTTCGTTTAAAAATATAAATTAAAGCTCCAATGGTGATCTAAACATTTGTACGTTTATCTCTATTTCCGTTAGACAGCTTTTGAATTTTTTTTCTTTGTTGAAAAATCTTAGGTTGTCATTTCAAGACAACAGAGCCGACAACATTCCGTCTCCTAATTACGTCACACTGAAATTCCCCACATCGAGCTTGCTTATAATTTCTTGCGTTGAGCGTGTTTGTTGCAAAGCATACCATACTGTTTATCAAATAGCATGGACTTTGCTTCCCTTCAGTAGCGCCAAAACTTTCAACTGACCGTATAGAATGGAATATGCATGCAGGAGACTCACCACTTGGATGTCGATAATATTTTGATACCTGTCTTGGCTAACGCCTTAAAATGTTGCCCGAGGGCAGCTGGAATTCTTTCCTTCTCTTCGTGTATTTTCTTCTGCTCTAGAGCAACATTACAACTACATGGCACATGCAGCTGGGTCTTACTTTGGCTGCACAAGCCACAAATCGTCTGTGTATCTTTTCCACCCGTTTATAATATTGTTGGTTGACAGGTTGATGACCAATGCACGAGGCACACAATTATGGAGATCACTTGACAGATTTCCTGCAACACTCTGCCATTTTTTAATCCTTGCATGGCATGAAATAGCAGAGAGTCATTTCCTGATTTCATTTTGCTCTTTAGTTGACCAAATGCTTCCCAATTTTTCAACTCTCGATGCTTGAGGGACATTGGGAACAGTCTTTTTTGCCTTTACCGTTGTTGAGCTTACTTTGGATTATGTTACGTATAATCTCATCTGCATCCACATTTGAACAATAGCTGCTCTTGTATTATATTACATGATATTATTTTATATTTCATTATATTATATTACATTTTGTTATTTTTGAATTTATCATGTCATATTTTACATTATTATATTATATCATTTTATATTATATTATACTATATCATATTATATTATATTATATCATATTGGATCATATTACATTATATTATATCAAATTATTTTACATTATATTATATTATATTATATTATTCTAAATAATGTTATGTGACCTTTAATTTCATCATGTTATACCATATTGTATTATACTATACCATATCTTTCTGCATTCGCTGCCATCCAGTCTTCTCGAAGTGGCCGTTTGATCCCGAAAGATGCAACTGCAGATTCGTGCAATGCAGTCTTCAGTTTTTCCCAGCACACATCCGGGTCGACGGGGTCGATGCCAACGTCTGGGGCACTTCCTCTCAGTTTCGTTTCGAAAGTAGCGCAGAATGCTTTAATGTTGTCAGACTTTCCCATAGCAGCCGTATTGAGGCTGCGGCGTGGTTTTGGCTTCTTCGGCGCAGGTTTCTTCTTCGGTAGGTTGACTTGAGACAGGATGAGTGAGTGGTCCGTGTCACCGTCAGCTGAGTGGTAGGTTCTTGACCATTTGACTAGTCCAATGTCTCTTTTTCTGCACAATGCCAGGTCCAGCTGGTGCCAGTGCTTGGAGCGTGGATGTCTCCATGGGACACGTCGGCGCATCTTTTGCTGGAACCAGGTGTTGGCAATGCAGAGTCCCTGCTGGCTACAGAGTTCCAAGACTCTTTTACCATTTTCGTTCATTTTTCCAATACCGAAGTGACCAATGATGTCCGGCCAGGCAGCGTGGTTTGCACCGACTCTAGCATTGAAGTCACCAAGCAGTAGCAGGTGGTCATCGACTGGAATTCTGTTCAGTGTCACATTGAGACGATCATAGAACTCATCTTTGATTTGATCTTCAGTGGGCAGTGTAGTAGCATAGACACTGACTAGGTGAAGAGCCGAGGCAGCACAGTTGACTTTCAGTGTCATGATTCGCTCAGAGATTCGGGTCGGTGTGTCAACTGCACCTTCCTTGAGCAGTCTGTTAGACACTGCGAATCCCACACCGTGGCTGCGGTCTTCTTCTTCTGCTTTTCCAGTCCAGAAGAATGTAAAGTTCTGCTCTTTGATGGAACTTGTGTCGGCCAGTCTGGTCTCCTGTAGAGTGGCAATGTCAACTGCGAGATTGGCGAGTTCGCGATCTATTAGCGCGGTCTTTCGCGGAAGTCCTTGTCCACGGAGGTTCAGATCCGGTTCCGTTGTGAAACCCGGGCAAAGCGTGCGGATGTTCCAACTTCCAAGTCGGAGAGTGATTGATGATTTAGTAGCAGGTGAGTGATTTACGTCCGCAGTTGCGTGACCACCCTATCAAAGCAGCGGATGTGGCGGGGTAGCACCTAACTGACCAGGGGCTGCCTGGCTTGAGGCGGGCGGTAGCTTACCCATGGAGCTAAAAAGCCCCTCCCACCGTCGCAGAGGATCCGTAGCGCCCAGTCATGACGCCAATTAGACCGGACTTATAACTCGTAACTATCCTCCACCGCGTTTTTGGAGTGACCTCTCCGTCGTTGTACAAGCCTAGAGTATGCAATACGAAATTGCTCGGTTACTATGTCTGCTGATGACACGAGTCACCCTGTCCATGGGAAAACACTACACCAGCTGAATATAACCCTAAATAAAGATTTTCATTATCTAAATAGTTGGCTTATGGGAAACAAACTTTCCCTAAATATCGTAAAACACAGGCTATGATTATATCTACCCGTCAAAAAGAACAAGGTTTGACAGGTGAATTTGATCTTCAAATGCAAAATACATCAATTCTAACCGTCGAAGATACCAAATACTTGGGAATTCAAATTGACGGGCATCTAATTTGGAAAAAAGCATGTTGATGCTGTCATGAAGAAGGTTTGGCGTGCGATCGGCCTGCTGAAGCATGATAAGTACTTTCTTCCTCAGCATCTTTTAAAAAACCTAAATGTTACTGTAGTTGAGCCCCATCTCAGATACTGTACCTCAGTTTGGGGCTGCTGTAGTGGAACCTTAGAATCATAACTAATAGCCCATTTGATTCCCCAAGCAAACTGCTGGTCTCAAATCTTGGACTTAAATCTATCCGAGAATTGATAGATTACGAAGCAGCTGTCATAACGTTTATATCCCTAAATGACCTTGCCCCATTATATCTAAGAAATATGTTTACACGCAACTCTCACTGCTCTTCGCGAGTTCTAAAAACACTCAATGTGATCTGAAACTGCTTTTAAAAGAGACAAGTAGTGGGGAAAATGGATTTTCAGTTAGGGGGCAAAAGCTTGTAACGACCTGTCAGCTGCTGCGAAAAAGGCCCCATCAGTAAAATCTTTTAAAGTAGCTATTTACATATTTCATTTCAGTTCTATTCTGTTGCATTACCTTGCTGTATCTTAATTTTTATATATCGTCATTTTGTTGGATTAGTTAGTAAATTAGTTTGTTTGTAGATGGACAGCCCCTTGTAAACCAGCACTGCTGAATGGGTTACCGTCCTAAAATGATTGAAATTATCATTATCATTATTATGCAGTTGTATTTAAGTATATATATCACAAGAAATCAAGTTTGAATAAAAAATCATACTGATAAACTCCGATCTAACATAACCTCTTAAGGCTTTCTCGCCACTTTCCTCCTGAGTCCCTCTTTGAAAGCTGTAAATTCTCTCTGGTCATCTGCCCAAAGTAAACTACCCAAAAATATCTTTCACGTCACTGTCAGGCACTTTAGTAACACAGTTGCTACTCGAAAAATCTCACGTTGTGGAATCTCTCCCAAACGTCTGACTGCTCCTTTTACTTCCAGCCAGAGTCTCTTCTCCACGTTTTTGCAGGTTGTAGATCTTATCTCAGCGAGGGCCGCTTCACATGGAGACATGACTCTGCACTAAACTTCTTGGCCTCAACATTTCAATATTTAAATCAATGTACTTTCTATGTTGACCTCCCACAATATCATTCCCCTTCTCTCATTGGTGACGACCTGCGTCCTGACATGCTCATCTCCACTCCTTCTAATACTCTCTATGTTCTAGAATTGAGCGTTGGCTTTGAGACAAACCTTGATAATAACGCTGATAGAAAATTTTCCAAATATCGCTACCTTCTGAATGACCCAACATCGAAATACCGCCACGTTGAATTTGCAAACTTGTCAATAGGTTCCCTTGGAATATTTGGACAATCTTGCGATTCGTTCATTCAGATGCGTAGTGATCTAACCATTGACAAGGCACACACTAACTACATCATTACTAGATTATCAACTATAATCATTCGCACAACTTACTACATATTCTGTATGCTTAATAAACCCTGGACTAACCCGGACCTTCTTTCCTACTAACAGTCTCCTTGCAACCTTTAATTCTTCTCATTAATTTTGTTTTTCTTTATTTTTTCTATTCGTCATCTTATTATTATATTTATTCATTCATTTTTTTTATACTAGAAATACCTGTAATTAGGTCAGCCGAATACAAATTGCCTATTAATAGAGAGATTTGTATTTGTATGTTTAGCTTATATATAAAAAGGAAGTTGTAAAAAAAAATTATTATCATTATTTGACCAAGTTTGCAGGCACTACGTAGTCAAGAAGATAATGACCATTGCAGTAAGAACCTCGTACCATGTCTTCTGCCGAGGGAATAAGAACTGGGACGATCCTGAACTGATGAGATTTTGAAGTGTCTGATTCTTTTCTAACAGCTTTTTTTCTCTTTGTATTTCTCGTTTATTTTTGTTCAAGTAACCAATTGTAAGCTACCTATTTAGAGAGGTTTGCAGTAGTATTTTAGTATATATTGCATCAATGAAGTTTCAGAAGAGAATTATCACTTCTCTGCTGCATAGCAACATTTCCTGCGAATGTTTCGAAGCATGTAATTTAGCATGTTATTTTTTCCTTCGAAGCTGCTGGTAAAGCGTTGTACAGTCTTGGGATGGAGAGCAAAGTAATTGAAGACTCTCAACTGAGCCATTCCGCTGAAATCAACAGCAACCCTGCCACAGGGGGTCGATTGAATCTTGTTGACGCAGCCTGGTGTCCACCTAATGGCAATGACAATGAATGGATGCAAATTGATTTCCGACAACCGATGCTTATTACAGCGATTTCCACTCAAGGACACGCTGGCTCTACTTCAAAGGACAGGACCTACAAATACTACTTGAAGTACAGAGAAGTAGGGGTATCAGCATTTGTTTTCGCCAAGAACTCGAGCGGTGGTAATTTGGTATGATATTTTGGTATTGGCTTTAATGAGTCTCAGTAATATTTCTGCAAATGCTATTTCGCTCTTTAGATAATCGGCATTGATTACTAAGCTCAAACGCCTAAACCAAAGTGTGTTGTATCGTTGGAAAAAATGCGAGCAGTTATGTAAGAATTAATCTTATCTCTGCCAACTTTTTTTCTTGAATCATATATAAAGCACGAGATTTAGAGAATGGATCCTGATAACAGTTTTGGAGATTGTGTCCCTATAGCTGTTGCTTTGAGTCATTAATCGTAATGTTTTTATGAAGTATGTTTTATGTTGTTTGCAGCTTTTCACTGGAAATTGGCAATTTCAGAATTTGATAGTGATGAATTTACTTCCTGTTCCGGTAAAGACACAATTTATTCGAATAAATCCAATCACTCCTGGAAAAGATTCAGTTACTAGATGCCTGAGAGCTGAAGTTTTTGGCTATCATCCAGGTACCTGAAATTTTGTCAAATCAAACTTCTTTGAATCAAATTTTTATGGACGTGACATGACCAGCGTTGCCAAGTCAGTTGTCAACCTCTCCTGCTTTGGCACTATTTCCATCCGTTTCCAACCAGACAGTTTATCTTTGTAACAACCTAAGAGGGTATTTTTCGCGCAATGTTCAAGATTTTCGCAGAGTATCATTCTACGAGATCGATATGAAATGGCCATTTGTTCATGCTGTTCCTATTTCGATGCGTAAATCGCCTTTTTGGCTTGCCTTCTTGGTGTTGCTTTGCCATGCTTCTTATGATCTATATTTTTCTGCATGATGACGTGCATCGCTTATTGATATTGCACCGTTGTCATGGAAATCACTCAACCAGCGCCTCTAATGCGCTTATTTTGGGATCCCATATTTACTTTTTTTTTTTAGTGGGTTATGTTGAGGAAAGGCCATGGTGGCCTATACAAAGCCCCAACACAGGAGGAAAGAAGAAAACGAGCAGCTAAGAGGATAGAGAGATAAGATCAAGTTTATTTATCTTAGATTTGAAAGATGGCAAGTTGTAGGACTCAGGAAAGCAAGAAGAAGGCAAGACATTCCATAAGTTGCATGTTCTTGGGATGAATGATGATTTGTGAGATAGAGTTCGTGAAGTAGGCAGTGAAACTTGGAAAGGGTGTGAATAAGTTGAGCTTCTGGTGGTCCTGACACGCCTCAGAGGAACTGGAATAATATCCCTGATCTCCTGAGAACAATGTCCGTTAAAGTATCTGTAATAGATGGAAAGATCTCCAACCAAACGACGATGGGAAAGAGGTTGGAGCGATTTGGTGAGGTTAGGATTATTGATGAGACGAATGGCTTTGGACTGGACTTTGTCGAGAAGACAGAGAGTAGATTTTGGAGCACCACCCCAGACGTGGAAGCAGTACTCTAAAAAAGGACGGCTTTGGGACTTGTATATAGATAGAAGGTGAGAAGATGAGAAAAACCCGCGGGCTCTGGCGAGGAAACCGAGCTTTTGAGATGCATGTTTAGCAAGGGAATGGATGTGAGTTTTCCAAGTGAGATTAGATGAAAGAGAAAGACCAAGTTGTGTGAAGGAAGCTGAAGTGATTACTAGATTAAATAAGGGAACATGTTCATGACGTGAGGTATGCAAAAGTGCAGTTATCGGCAACTTATGAAGCGAATGACAAATTTCTATTTTTCCAGCCATCTGCCAACTTTTGGGCCTTGAAATGGTGACAATTAATCAAACGGGTCGCTTCTTTTATTTGGAGATCTACTGTTCATCAACTGCATATCTAAAATATAAAAACACACATCTCTCATTACAGACTGTGTAATTGGTTTTTCTACTTTCTACTAATGAAGATGCAAACGGAAAAAGAAAGAAGGAAATACAATGTTAAATTATGTGACAAGGTAGTTAAATGGTCCATCAACACAGGGTTTGTCCAGTCCCAATTCCGCTGGCAAAATATATACTACGTGTATCATATCGGAATGCTCACGATTTTTGAAATTAGGAGATTCCTTAAGCTGTATGGAGTGTCGAGGACGCTCAGCATAGCAACTAAAGAATCACAAGACTTTTCCAATGCTCAAATAGCACTCATCGAAGCATTCATGATTTTTGACTTCCCTGTAAGTAGCTGGTAAAGTTTGTATAATGAGCAGATACTTTGCAGATTTACGACTGCTATTGACTCTAGATTGCTTTCAAAGCCAACTGTCGCTTCCAGAATATAGGGGCTCTCCTTTTTTCAACTCAGCGACAATAGTTTTTTTTTAAAACTTCATTTTGATATATAAGCTAAACATACAAATACAAATCTCTCTATTAATAGGTAATTTGTATTCGGCTGACCTAATTACAGGTATTTCTAGTATAAAAAAAATGAATGAATAAATATAATAATAAGATGACGAATAGAAAAAATAAAGAAAAAAAAAATTAATGAGAAGAATTAAAGGTTGCCAGGAGACTGTTAGTAGGAAAGAAGGTCCGGGTTAGTCCAGGGTTTATTAAGCATACAGAATATGTAGTAAGTTGTGCGAATGATTATAGTTGATAATTTAGTAATGATGTAGTTAGTGTGTGCCTTGTCAATGGTTAGATCACTACGCATCTGAATGAACGAATCGCAAGATTGTCCAAATATTCCAAGGGAACCTATTGACAAGTTTGCAAATTCAACGTGGCGGTATTTCGATGTTGGGTCATTCAGAAGGTAGCGATATTTGGAAAATTTTCTATCAGCGTTATTATCAAGGTTTGTCTCAAAGCCAACGCTCAATTCTAGAACATAGAGAGTATTAGAAGGAGTGGAGATGAGCATGTCAGGACGCAGGTCGTCACCAATGAGAGAAGGGGAATGATATTGTGGGAGGTCAACATAGAAAGTACATTGATTTAAATATTGAAATGTTGAGGCCAAGAAGTTTAGTGCAGAGTCATGTCTCCATGTGAAGCGGCCCTCGCTGAGATAAGATCTACAACCTGCAAAAACGTGGAGAAGAGACTCTGGCTGGAAGTAAAAGGAGCAGTCAGACGTTTGGGAGAGATTCCACAACGTGAGATTTTTCGAGTAGCAACTGTGTTACTAAAGTGCCTGACAGTGACGTGAAAGATATTTTTGGGTAGTTTACTTTGGGCAGATGACCAGAGAGAATTTACAGCTTTCAAAGAGGGACTCAGGAGGAAAGTGGCGAGAAAGCCTTAAGAGGTTAAATTAGATCGGAGTTTGTCGGTATGGTTCTGACGCATTGCCTTTAAAACTTGCTTAGTGTTTCGGTATGTATCATATTGTATGTTCATACCGAAACTAATACTTCTCCACAGGGATTTTATTGCATCGTTTGATGAAGATTTCAGGGCAGTACGCAGGACAGTTTGACATTGTAGGAATTTTACAGAAGGAAGATGGAGATTGAAACCAAATTGGTTTCGAGGAAGACTAATACCACTGAGGGTGGCGCTAAGGGGAAGATCTAACCATTTTCTCACGAATCTTACCACAACGTTGTCGAGATTCTCGATGACCCATGTCTTGGAAAGATTGGCAACAGTTAGATGCCAGGACAGCTTAGAAAGAACGTAGCGTTGATAGAGGAGAAGTCTGTTTTTGGGAAGGATGCGTAACGAATCGATTAGTTTCAACATGTCGAGAAGAGATGATTCAAGGTGGATTTTGTGCTGATGATTGTCCATTTGGAAATTGAAGAAGCGGCCGAGATATTTAAAGCATTCACCATTTTTAACGACTGGCAAAAGTTCGGTGTTGATGAAAAGTTTAGGTTGAAATTGTAGAGAGCGGGAAGAAAATTTTTTGATTCCAAAGGTGTCGCATTTATCAACCCTAATAATCATGTTTGCCCATTGGCACCATTTAATAAGACAGTTTAAAAGGAGTTGATTTTCGCGCTCGTCAGTTGTAACGACCGCTGCATCATCTGCGAATTGGAACCAATGAATAGGGTTAAAGAGACGATCAGTAGAATCATGTGTAGAGAAACCGAGTTGTTTGTATTTATCTTGCTTAATGACTTGAATAAATGTATTAAAGCATATGTTGAAAAGTAGGGGGCTGAGGCAATCCCCTTGAAGGACGCCTCTACCGACGGGAATAGCAGGGGAGGTAAAGTTATCAGTAATGATGGAAGTCTGAAAGTTTTCATAAAGATTAGATATTAAAGTTTGTATAGAGAGTGGTACATGGTGATGATTGAGAACTTCTGTGATGAAATTGTGGTGCACTTCTCCGAAAGCATTTTTCAGGTCAATAAGCGTGATGACAACCTAGCGCTGTTTGATGCGTGCCTTGTCGATAATGGATGCCATCATAGAGGTGTGCTCAAGAACCCCTGAAATCTTCGGAGTAAACCCTTTTTGGATTTTTGTTTCGATAAATTAGTTTTTAGCAAGAAAGGAAAAGATAGAATCACGAAGACATGAAGTGAAGACTTTAAGAGGAACTGATTCGAGAGTGATAGGTCTGAAGTTAGCAGGATCATCGCTAGTGCCCTTTTTGTGCACCAGAATGGTGCAAGCTTTCTTCCATGCTGATGGAACCCGGCCCGATTCCCAAACAATGCGGATAATCTCGGTCAGAAATGTTCTGAGATATGGGCATCTCTTGAAACAGATGATGGAGATTTTATCCAAGGGACAAGGTGAACCAGAGGACTTGATTCTGCGAACAACTTGAGTGACTTTATCATAGGAAGGAGCAGATTGATCGAAAGAGAAAGAAGGTTGGTTAAATGAAGCGATCCAATGTGGTATGGTAAATTTCTTGTAGGGAAGGATTGCAGCAAAAAATGTTATAAAGAATCGAGTACAATGATAACGAGAGAAGGAAGGCAGTACGGCAGAACCCTTTTCAATTACATTTTTAACAAAGCCCCAGAGGTTTTTGGATACATACCGATCTTGGTTGACTGCGGTGGCAGAAGAATGAGTAGAATCTTGGGTTTTGAGCTTTTAGCGCAGCAATTGAGACACGTACTTGATTTCTTGGAGAGGGGCATCGCTCATTTTGAGCTCTTTTAATTGGTGCTTTAGTGATTTAGGGGTTAGGTGTTTATACTTACCGCAGAAAGCATTAGTATGGTTAGTAGAGTTAACAGTGCCATAAAGATTTGCGAAGTAATTATAAATAGTATTGTTCATAAATTCGATGGTTAAGTCTATAATAATGATAATGATAATAATAGTAATGATGATTGAAATGCTGGAAGCAAGGCGTTAAAGAAGTTGTCATTCTGCCCATTGTTACAAGTGCTTTAACTAGAGTTAGAGGGAATGGAAAGAGAGATCTTGATAAGTTAGGAAAAAATCTGAGTGTGCATGTATTGCAGAAAATTTGTTTGCTTGAAAAGGCTCGCATATTCCGAAAAGTCCTTGATATTCAATGAATCGAAGGAAAGAAAGGAAGTCAGACAGAAAAGGGAAGTTGGAGTGATTTGGACAAAAGGAAGACAGCTTGTCATCTTAAACGACTGGAGGTGGATACATGAAGAGACTGAACAAAGTACCGTGTGAAAGTTATGATGATAATGATAACATATATATACATGCTGAACTTGTTCAGCAAATGCTGTTTTCAATCAAAAACCTGTCTAAATCATACTAACTTTTACATACTGTACGTTGCTGGGGAAAAAAAGATAAGTGAAAGAAAATGAAACATAAAGATGTTAGGTTAGAGTCGAAGTTAAAAGTCAGAGTCAGAATGGATATGTCTTTCCTAATAATGGTTTTTCGCCTTCATGAAACGGAGGAGAGACGCTTGAGAATGCCCATCCTGTGTGAATGCATCTATCTCAAAGGAGACGGCTAATGGATGAATTCTAACAAGCAGATTTGGATTGAATGCATTCAGAAAAAGCATAGCGAAGAAGGGATAAAATGTGGAAAGAAAAGACAACTGCAGATCAAGTGTAATAATAATAAGAATGAAAAAGGGATAAATGGAAAGAAGGAAACAAGGAGGAAGGGGAAAAGACAAGGGGGAAAGGAAAATGGGGAAAGTAAAGATGTGCCATAAAGAGCAAATTTCAAGGTAAGGGGAAGGAGAGAAAGAGAGACTCTGAGAGAGACTCTGAGAGAGAGAGACTCTGAGAGAGAGAGACTCTGAGAGAGAGAGACTCTGAGAGAGAGAGACTCTGAGAGAGAGAGACTCTGAGAGAGAGAGACTCTGAGAGAGAGAGACTCTGAGAGAGAGAGACTCTGAGAGAGACTCTGAGAGAGACTCTGAGAGAGACTCTGAGAGAGAGCGAGAGAGAGAGAGAGAGAGAGAGAGAGAGAGAGAGAGAGAGAGAGAGAGAGAGAGAGAGAGAGAGAGAGAGAGAGAGAGAGAGAGAGAGAGAGAGAGAGAGAGAGAGAGAGAGAGAGAGAGAGAGAGAGAGAGAGAGAGAGAGAGAGAGAGAGAGAGAGTGGTTAAAAAGCGTAAGGAAATGTTTCAGTTACCAATGGTTGGGGTTGTTGGATCATTTCAAAGATTGACATATTGATAAAGCAGTTTTGATTGTGTACATTGAAGCAAAAAACCTATTTTATAACTTCTCAGTTTTGTGGTTTACAGATTGTTCTGTTGATTTGATGATACTGGACTCTGCTCAACTAAGTGCCTCATCTGGACAAAGCAGACTGCTCAACAAGGGCTCGAGAATACATAGCAAAGTGGCATGGTGTCCTAGTTCTTTGAGTGCATCAGAATATATTCAAATCAATCTGGGTGCCATACGAAGAATAAGTGGCTTTGGGGTGCAGGGTGATAGTGAAAATGATAAATGGCCGACGACAGTTAAATTTGGTGTATCAAATTGCTCAAGCGCAACTAGTGAATTGACAAAGGTAAAGCTCGCTAGTTATTTAATCATATTTGCACTCCTACAAGTTGGTTCAAAGACTCTCTTCCTACCATTTATTGTGAGAAAAGAATGAGAGAATGATGAGAGAGTGACAAAGAGATCTTAGGGAGAGACCCTGATAGAGAGACACCCTGAGAGAGAGAGAGACCCTGAGAGAGAGAGAGACCCTGAGAGAGAGAGAGAGAGAGAGAGAGAGAGAGAGAGAGAGAGAGAGAGAGAGAGAGAGAGAGAGAGAGAGAGAGAGAGAGAGAGAGAGAGAGAGAGAGAGAGAGAGAGAGAGAGAGAGAGAGAGAGAGAGAGAGAGAGAGAGAGAGAGAGAGAGAGAGAGAGAGAGAGAGAGAGAGAGAGAGACTCTGAGAGAGAGAGAGAGAGAGAGAGGAGAGAGAGAGAGAGAGAGAGGTAAAGCTAGTTTCATTCAAAAAGCAATCCAAAATATACCGATCATTACTTATCACTCCATATTGTATTGGGGAAATGAACATTTGATTTTAGCACAGCGATTGTGGAAGTTGCTGCGGACGCTACAAATCCTGACGATCCTTAGGTGATAAATGTTATGCTACAAGACCCCTAGTAAACCGCAAGAGAGGACAACCAGCATCTCAGCATTGGGCCCTTATTTTCCAAGACGTGCTTTGGTTGCAAAAGAGCATCTCATGATATAGCAGTGTGACGATAACTCGTTCAACAAACTGCAGAATTTCACAGACCCAATGGTAAAAGTAGACATTCTAGTGCACTACGTTGAAAGACGAGAAGTTTTGTACTGCGTTGTAGCCGTCAAAGATTTAACAGAGGAAATGAGACCATGTGCCTTCTTTACTATTTTTCTTTCACAGGTATTTATTGGAAGTATTGGTAGATTCGAGGTGACAAGACATTGGTTCAAAGAAGTAATTTATGCACAGTATGTTCGAATCAAGCCAGCTTCATCAAACAGCGTTGCCGGTGTATGCATGCGAGTGCAGGTATTAGGATGCCCCGCAGAAATCACACGAGGTATCAAAATCCGATCATTATTTAGTCATGATAATTTTCCTTGATGATAAAAACTATCAGTTCACTGATCACTATAATCATCAAGACGAGCACTGATCATGAAGGTGGAAGTTGACGGACGATCAGGTTAAGGCATTCTATTTTGGTAAGAGATTCAGATTCGCATACAGAGACATTCAAACGTTTTGGCTCCAGGCATCACCAGTAATAGGTAGATAAATGGAAACCACGTTTAAAGACAAATACTCCATTAAACAAAAGGAGGGTTCAATGATCGGACATAGAAAACTTCGGACGTTCAGAAGCACAGCACGGGCCGTAACGCGAAGAAGACAGTAGAATACTTTTGTCAAAAGATACGTAAACGCGTAAAATAATCCGATATGCAATGCGGGTTTTCCTTTCCCAAGTATCCCAATGTAGGTCATATACTAATCCACTTTATTTCCTAAACTGGTAAAATGCTGCGACAGTTGCTTCGCATTTTATCAAATATTACGCTATTTTTTTTTAGTGAGTTATGTTGGGGAAAGGCCATGCATACAATAATGCCTCAACAAAGGAAGAAAGAAGAAAGCGAAAGGCTAAGAGGAGAGAGAGATCGGATCAATTTTATTGATCTTGGATTCGAAAGATCGCAAGTTGTAAGATTGAGGAATGCAAGAGGAAGGCAAGACGTTCCATAAGTTGCATGTTTTTGCGATGAATGGTGATTTGTGAGATAGAGTTCGTGGATTAGGCAGTGAAACTTGGAAAGGGTGTGAATGAGTTGAGCTTCTGGTGGTTCTGACACGCCTCAGAGGAACTGGAATAATATCCCTGATCTCCTGAGAACAATGTCCGTTAAAGTATCTTTAAAAGATGGAAAGATCTCCAACTAAACGACGATGGGAAAGAGGTTGGAGCGATTTGGTGAGGTTAGGATTATTGATGAGACGAATGGCTTTGGACTGGACTTTGTCGAGAAGACAGAGAGTAGATTTTGCAGCACCACCCCGGACGTGGGAGCAGTACTCTAAAGAAGGACGGCTTTGGGACTTGTATATAGATAGAAGGTGAGAGTGAGAAGATGAGAAAAACCCGCGGGCTCTGGCGAGAAAAAGGAGCTTTGACATGCATGCTTTGCAAGCGAATGGATGTGAGTTTTCCAAGTGAGATTAGATGAAAGAGAAAGACCAAGTTGTGTGAGAGAAGCTGAAGTGTCCAGTACATCGCCATTCATAAGGACAGGTGGAAAGTTCTGGCTATATTTACGTGAAATAACAGTCTGTTTCATCTTGCTTTGGTTGAACGAAACTAGGTTGTCTTTACCCCACTTCTCAATAACTGTCAGATCATTGGAGAGAAACGAGGCTGAAATGTTTCTGTCGAGTTGGATATCGGTGGATGCATGGTCATTTGGATTGAAGGAAATGAAGAACTTCGGAAGGTATCATCAGCGAAGAAATGAATACTAGAAGACGTAGAGGTGAGCAGGTCATTGATGAAGAGGATGAAGAGTACAAGGGAGATGACAGAACCCTAGGGTAAACCAGCATTGATTGAGTGTAGATTAGAGAGGGAGCCATCCACTCTGAGGACAATCGACCTATCAGAGAGGAAAATACCAATCCATTTAATGAGACTGGCGATACCTACCTCAATTTTATCGCTTCTATGTTCGCCAAGGACCTATGTGTATTTTGAATGCACATGAAATAGTTGCAGTTAGCTAACTTCTTCGATTGCTCCACTGAGTCTTTGCTCAACTTCATTTCATTTCAGACTATTCACGAGTACCCCTTGGCTTGTCGAATGGATTTGTAAAAAACGACCGATTCTACGCAACATCTCAATACTCGCCTGATAACTATGCATACACTGCCAGACTGAAATTAACTGGGATAAGATGGTGCAGTGCATTAAAGAGATCGCTTCCTGTCAATTATTCAAGTTACGTGCAAGTTGATTTCAGAAATGATGTAACATTAACTGGAGTTGCCACGCAAGGTGACGACAACCATTATGCTAATTACCCAAAAAAGTATTACCTCGAAGTCAGTTCGAATGGAAGGAACTTTGCCACTGTGAAGAACAATTGTGTGCAGCGTCAGGTATGACAGTTTCGGCTTGTTTTCAGTTTAGCGAATTTGGTCGCGCGACCCAATAGTTCCTGGACGCGTCGCGCAACTTCATTCACTAAACTGGAAGCCAGCCTTGATAAATCCAATTTTGGCTCAATTGAGATCATGTCAATGAAGAAATGTTTGCGATTCGAACACGAATCTTTCATGAAATTGCAGAAGCCTCCTTGCGACGGCTTCAGCCTCAATCGCGATTGATGCACATTTCCAAAGTTTTTGAAGAATCAATAAACCATCATGGAACATCATCAGTGCGCAGTATTAGGCACCATATCACCAGAGGCTCTCTCCCTCTTCTGGTTTTCATTCTTGCCCGTTCTGTTCTTTTCCTCCCTTCTTTGTGTATCACCTGCCTTTTACTTCCATGAACTTTGCTGTCATTCTGATAGCAGTGCTGTCTCGATTGATTCAATTTTCCTCTTCCTTCTAGAATTTTACTGGTAACACGGACAATGTTGGTATCAAATACAATTGGCTTGAAAGTCCAACGAGAGCTCGCTTTGTGAGATTTCGAGCATTTGACATATCGGGTGGCCACATCTGCGTACGACTTGAATTCTATGGCAGCAAAGATGCTCAAGGTAGGTTGCCCGAAGAGCGCTATTGAAAATTCGAAAAAGTTTGACGGTATCATTGCAAAGGTATTTTTACACCAATGCAAAGAACCCAATAATATACACCCGATGAATACACCATGATTTACATATTATAGAGGAAATGGCATATATGGCATCTTGCAGGTCGAATTTTTTTGGGAGAACAACCTCTGGAAATTTGATTCTCTTACTGATCATCCCCTTTTACTGGGATAAGAATTTTTCTTTATGATATAAAAGTTTTACAGAAACGAGATACTTAAGACCATACTTGCAAACTACTGGACTGCATAACAAGGATGATGACCCCGGGAAGCAAGAACCCATGACTATCCCAAGAGTCGTTACATAAAACACTGAACTAAGTTACTGACAAATACGATTAAATACGATTAAATATGGATACATGCTAGGATCTGTTTCACATTGGACGTCGGGCCAGCAAAGGCGACAGTGCTGGGATGTAGAGGCCACGGCAGAGAGAACACCACCGACAACCATAGTCGCCGCTACTGTACTCCCCCCCCCCAAAGCCCCCAAAGCCCCCACCGCCCCCACCTTGTTACTATTGTCATTTATCATGTGTATCATTTATTACTATTAGTTTTGTTACTATTGTCATTTATAATTTGTATCATTTATTACTAGTATTTTTGTTACTCTTAATATTTTTTATTTTTTTCATTTATAGCTATTATTTTTGCTACTGTTGTTGGTTGTTTTTGTTTGTCTTTATTTATTTCTATTATTGATCCATCATTAGATACTGTAGATTTGTATTTGCATGTTTTGTTTATGAGATATTTCTCCATTTTGTAGTAGGGTTCGATCTATTTACGACTTTTAAACTGCAGATATCTTGCTTCTTTTTCGTTCATATTTTTGGTTACTGGTTTATCCTTCAAGACTCCATTATAGCATCCAAAACAGGGAACCATTCTGTTGAATCTGCGCGATGTCGGTTTCGCAATATCCTGTGAAAGTTGTGGGGTTCAGGCGGGGCAGCCATGAACGAATCCGGCACATTCTTTCCTTGTCTTTTTTTCACTGTTGCCTGCTGACTCGCCTCCATGATTGTTTCTTGCCAGCACGCTCTATGTTCGATTTCGTGTGTGTGACTTTCAGCTTATGTTGAATGCAATTCGTAGCAGACATCTACGTTTCCTGTGATCGCTTCCTATTCAAACACCAGGATTTTCATCCGTAGCTCAGTAGAGGTTTTTCGGCAGCCTCGATTACGATAACCTTGTATTTGAAGTTTTTCAACTGTTGCTCAAGTCATCATCAGATGATTAAAAACCCAAAATCTGATCAAATTCATAAGTTGTCTCAAACCTCATCAAACTAACTAGAGTAATGAAGCTTGTACTGATTTTCACAGCTAAATTAAGACTGTTTTAAATCGCCTCCTAAACAGCTCAACTACTAATGAGCCTCCAATTAGTCTTGCAGCACCCTAAACCCCAACTTGGTTTCGCCCTTAGCCCAGCCCAGATCCCCAGTTGGTTTTACCGCACGCGGCAAACGGTGCTTGTTTGCTACGCGAACTTGGCACCACCAAAATGAAAACTCAATGATAAATTGAACTCTTTACGTACAGCAGAAGCAAGTAAAAGTCATTCTTGTTTGTAAAAGATCAATGCCACACATCAAAAGATGCAACACAACAATTTGCGAGCTTGAATTATAAAGAGATCCTAAACAATGAAATAAATGTTGCCTTTTCTGGAAGCATGTAATTTAGCATGTTATTTTTTCCTTCGAAGCTGCTGGTAAAGCGTTGTACAGTCTTGGGATGGAGAGCAAAGTAATTGAAGACTCTCAACTGAGCCATTCCGCTGAAATCAACAGCAACCCTGCCACAGGGGGTCGATTGAATCTTGTTGACGCAGCCTGGTGTCCACCTAATGGCAATGACAATGAATGGATGCAAATTGATTTCCGACAACCGATGCTTATTACAGCGATTTCCACTCAAGGAAACGGTGTATCTACCTCAAGAGACAGGACCTTCAAATACTACTTGAAGTACAGAGAAGTAGGGGTATCAGCATTTGTTTTCGCCAAGAACTCGAGCGGTGGTAATTTGGTATGATATTTTGGTATTGGCTTTAATGAGTCTCAGTAATATTTCTGCAAATGCTATTTCGCTCTTTAGATAATCGGCATTGATTACTAAGCTCAAACGCCTAAACCAAAGTGTGTTGTATCGTTGGAAAAAATGCGAGCAGTTATGTAAGAATTAATCTTATCTCTGCCAACTTTTTTTCTTGAATCATATATAAAGCACGAGATTTAGAGAATGGATCCTGATGACAGTTTTGGAGATTGTGTCCCTATAGCTGTTGCTTTGAGTCATTAATCGTAATGTTTTTATGAAGTATGTTTTATGTTGTTTGCAGCTTTTCACTGGAAATTGGCAATTTCAGAATTTGATAGTGATGAATTTACTTCCTGTTCCGGTAAAGACACAATTTCTTCGAATAAATCCAATCACTCCTGGAAAAGATTCAGTGACTAGATGCCTGAGAGCTGAAGTTTTTGGCTATCATCCAGGTACTTGGAATCCTTCCAAAGGATGCTGCTCTTGATCTATTTTATGCTACTAGTCATTTGAAGTCTTTTGCTTCAAAGTTGGATGGCCCGCTGTGGGCTAACAAGTATTAATCCATTGATTCTCTTCAATGCTCTCTGCTCGTCGTCGTCGTCGGATTCCACTCGTAGTCCAAGTTTGGTTCCCATTCTTCCTTCAGGAATCCTTTTGATGCCGCTTGTGGGTAGGAACACATCGATTCATGACTCCATTTTGCGTTCGTTCTGTATATGTAAATGATAAGATGGTCCTGTTCTTCCCTGTTCATCTAAGCATATTTCATTGACAGATGTCTTAACAATCTCAGCCTATGGTATTCAGAGTGCAGTATCTTCACGAACTTTGCCCACGCCAGGTAACTGGGGGAGCCTTGGTTATAGGAATCTTTTCCAGTTAATGCATCAAGGAAGGCTTGTATAAGAGAATGCTCTGTTATAGTCATGCTGGAGATACGGGGGATGAGGTGCTGTGAGTAAGCAGGCTGATTCCTTAGGAATGGGGGATATAATGTATTTCCATAACCTGTCTATTTGTGCGATGAACAGTTTTCATAAATGGTAAAGTAGTGCATTATGAAAAGATGCATTATGATAAGATGCGCAATTTACCAGTTTTTTCCGGTAAGCTTTTGTGGTGACCAATTTTCATGTGAGATGGCTTAACTGAGCAGCTTTTCCCATAACAGTATGTTGTTTCCCGCCACCTGATCGAATGGCAATTGAAGGCCGGCTAGTAGTTGAAAGCTGCTGTATTGGTAGAACTATTCCTTCTTTCATTCATATTCTCTCTTTTTTTTAAATTTCAGTTTGCAATGATGACTTTTCAACGGTTGGAGTAGTCAGTGCCTCTTCTACAGCTACGGATGCATCGAAGGCAACCATTTACAGTGAAACTTCTTGGTGTGCCTTGTCATCAGATTCTAAAATGCATGTTGTGATCGATTTGAAATGGCCTAGGATGGTGACAGGTATCGGCATTCAAGGGGATTCTGAAAATGATAATTGGGTCAAAGAGTTTAAACTGAGTCATGGCATTGAAAGAGACCAATTGCAGACATTGGCATCGGTAATCTACTTATTCGATATCTTTGACTTCAGTTATCATTAAAATTAAGCACGCAATGACCACTGACTGCCCGATACCCAGTCCACAGCCGTAGCATTCACTTATGAGTGTACAGCTGCATGATCTAAAAGCTAGAAGAACATGTATGTCCACCGCTCTATCTAACATTTCGCAAGGGAAGAAGGACCTGCAGATTGTGATAAATATCATTTAAAAGATTAATACTCTTTCTCATAACAGTGGGAGGAGCTCTTCTATGCTGCATCTTCTAATCTCTCTATGTTCTCTATTTTAACATCAGCATAGTCGCATAATAATAATAATAATACATTATTTATACAGGGCTATTCAATCAGCTACAATATCTTAGCTGCTATCAATATAAGTCATCTTCTTCCCCCTTCTCCAGCTGCTTTTTCTCCTTCTCCTTCATCTTCTCTGTCTTCTCCTTCTTCTTCTTCTTCTTCTTCTTCTTCTTCTTCTCCATAAACATCTCCTACTGGTTGTCTTTTCTTATCATTTTTACTCTTCTTCTACTTTTTTCCTTCTTTCTCGTCTTCTGAATCAGGATGCTCAGCAGCGGACAGGTACGGCAGCAAAACTGTTTCAATCTCCATGGTGTTGTGCTAAACGGAACGGTTGCACTATTTGTTCTGTCATCCATCTACCGCATTTTCTGCCTGCGCTTCGGGCAGTTGCCATTCACCGTATCTTCTAACCTAGCAAATTAAGTGCAATATGCTTAATTGTCTTAATCACAAATTATTCCATAAGAAGTCTTAGTTTTTGCTAGAATACCACCACGTCTTTAAAAAAGTGATTTTCCATTGCTACACAAGCCTGTTGAGTAGACATATAAGATAGTTGGGCAGAAGTTCGTATCTTTTAAACGCAACTTCCCTGTTACGACATAGTGGCTTAAAAATACTGATTCACAGTGCAAGATTTTCAGTCTGAGTCCCTAAATTTCAAAATGAAAGCAGAAACAGCAGGAAATGTAGCATGGCAGCACGTAATAGATATCCCCTGCCCTATGCAGCGAACTGAGCCCTATCTCTAATACGAAGTAATGCTTTCGTCGCTCAGCATCGAAACTGCCCCACGTAGTTTATTTTAAGATATGACGATGTCCAGCAATGAGACCCGGAATTCTGGCTCAGTATTCTGAACAGGTAAATTCAGTGGAACATTTTGGTACAAATTCATGTCTCATTTATCTTTTCCTTTAGGTCTTCATTGGAAATGCTGATCGGAACTCAGTTGTTCGACATTGGCTGCGTCCTCCGCTCTTTACAAGATACATAGAAATCAAAGCACATCGTTTCAATATTAAAGCTTGCATGCGAGTGCAGGTTCTTGGCTGTTTGAAAGGTAATAATTTGATCTTTCTCTTCCTCATTTCTTCGTGTTCGTGCATTTTCAAGTAAAGCAGGCATATCAAACTCGGGGTTCCCTCATGACCACATGGGTCACGTGCGCCTTGCCGCGAGGGCTGCGTTCGAAATCTAATTAAAACCAGGATGCTTCATTAGTAGCAAAGGGGTCAAGATAGACATACAAGGCAGACGACAGCAGTTCTGTATAGGACCAGTGGTTCAGATTTAATTCTGCGCTTCTACAATAACTTTCTTTTCAGCTTTTCAGTCCAGTTTTTCATTCTTTGTGAGTACCGCATGTACAGTTGCAATGGGCCGCACGTTCCATGCCCGAAGAAGAGGTTTATATCGAGAGTGAATTCAATGTAAAAATATAATTATAATATTCTAGTATATGATCTGAATAAGTCAACTGCTCTTATCAGCGCAGATTTTTTTCAAATCTGAAAGATTCTGTCAAATTCTCAATGCAAACTGTGATGCAGCGTGAATCTTGCTTAAGAAATCTTTGGTTCTCTTCCCGTGATATTCAAATACCACATATCTTGATTTAGAGACTTAATTTAATGCTTTCAGCTTAAAACTTCATATAACATTGGATCTGGGTTCGATTCCCGTGCATGACAGAACGAAACCGTTTGCGACGAAACAAGCGTCAAGAAGACAAGTCTATTTTCATGGCGAAAGTTTGAAGCACTGCCTCTCACTTCTGGCACGTTCCCTCGCGAGATTGCAATTAAGATCTTTCAACCATTCTTTAAATGAATTAACCTGGTTTTTCTCACATTCCAAATCGTGCATTTTAGGTAGATTCTCATTCTTACTTTCTTTCAACTGTTTCTATTCATTTGAAGATCATGCCGTCCTCCGGAGCATTTCCACAACTGTCATTAATATGCGCACAGCTCTCGTTTCATGGGATACTGTTTACAACGCCTCGAGCAGCTTCACTCTGCAGTATCGTAGAACGGACGAAGGAAGTTGGTCAGAGGTTCCCGTGTTAAAACGTGGAAGCGTTATTGTGCCAAACTTGTTAAAGTTTCAAGATTACATCGTGAGGCTAAAATCGCCAAAAGGAATATTAATGATGAAAAACTATGTGTTTGGTGGAACGTTTTCTGAAACGTCCACCTTCAAAGTTCAAATAGGTACTGTTCATATTCTTGACGCTTTTCCATGTCTTTTTTTCTATTTAAAATTGTCTGTTCTTCATCAGGCGTTTCTCTCTAACGAATATAGGAATTCTAATAGAATTTTTTAGAGACCATGGAACGGGAGAATAATTCCAACTGCATGTTATGTAGATTCTTCAGCAACCCGGCTGGGTTACCCACATAGTCTATCATTCTGTACATGTATACTAGCTATATTTTTCTTCTTATTATCTGAACATATCATTATCTTTGTAGCTTCTGCAGTATTTTTTTTGTAAATAGTAGACTTTTATCAGCTTGGTTATTAGCTACGCATTTACTTGTGTATGCGTACTTTAAATGATTGTTTTTCTTTCTCTTATTTTATAAAAATAATGAAAGCACCATTAGTGAGGAAGGCAACCAAAAATCACCTCAGAAATCCAATTTCCTAGAAAAGAAACTCAGAGCTCTGTCTCTAGTTTCTGCTACGCTCGAAATCGAGTATGCAACGCAGCAGCAATTCAGACGTACAGCATTAAATGTTAACGAGGATTATGTCAGCTGTTGAGATATTGGCATCCATTTTTTTCTCATTTCAGAGCCAGGCATCAAACTAAACAGCAACTTTCCTCCAAGTGCAACTTACAGTAACATCACAATATTTTGGCAGGTATTATGTTGCTATAAATGGCTGTCTATCTATGTATCTATCTATCTATGGCTATATATCAATCAATCAATCTATCTATCTATCAATCAATCAATCTATCTATCTATCTATCTATCTATCTATCCATGTATCCATCCATCTATCTATCTATCTATCTATCTATCTAGCTATCTATGCCTATCTATCTATCTATCTATCTATCTATCTATCTATCTATCTATCTATATCTATCTATGTCTATCTATGTCTATCTATGCCTATCTATGCCTATCTTTGCCTATCTATGTCTATCTATGCCTATCTATGCCGATCTATCTATCTATCTATCTATCTATCTACCTATCCAATCCATGCTGCTATGGGAGAACGTTGTTACTTATCCAATTATTGCATATAAAAATAAGCGTTTTTGGAATTGATTTTCCAGAAAAATAGAATTTATGTAAAAATGAAAGAGATTTTTGTGCTGAAGTCAATGTTTCAAGAAGTCATTAATTCTTTGATATTACCTGATTTATCATGTGAACTAACTGCTATAACCTGATTCGTAGAAACCGTCTCAAGAAGAAATCCTGAACTGGGATGTAAAAGGTATCAATATTTCATACAATTGCATCAACGATTCAAATGGGAGGATTTGCGACGGAACCAAACCTGTCCAAGCGATTCTCACCGACCTTGAAAGCATTAGCTTCCACGCAACTTGCTTGCGTTTATTTACAAATTACTCCTTCAGCCTTTCGATGTATAACTCAGTGGGGAAAGGACCAAAAGTCGTGGTTCATGCCAAAACGAAGGAAAGAGGTGTGCAAAGAATCATTTTTAACTTGCTTGTATCCTAACTCGTTTTATCAAATGCAACAGGTTTTTCATATTATTGAAATGTGATCTTAAGCACGATTTTTGCTTTCAACGTTTCGCCCTTCTATTCCAATATGTCAAGTTTTTCATCTTAATGTTAGGATTTGCTCGTCGTCAGATGAATGAAGGAATTATATCCTACCAGTGGCACTCTCGATTAGCCGTGGCTTGTTTCATTCCGTTTAGTTGCAGCACCAAAAGGCTCGATTTTTTAAGCAGTTTTATTAGCCCTTAGGAATCGATTTGCAACAATGTCTTAAGCTCAATTCTACTATTCTTAAGGTATAAATATATATTCAATGCTCGTTGCTGAAATTGCGTGCTCTCCTGCTGTCTAGTCGGCAGTAATTAGTGCCTATCGGACAGTAAGGTGGTACCCTAATATCATATGTTGGAGCAAGCATTAAATTCAACTCCACTTTCTCATATTGATTTACTGCTTCTTTTGGTGCTGTTGTAGCCTAGCTTCTTTCTCTTCTACACAGAACTCACCGTTGCTCCCGTGATTGGATCGATAAAAATGGGAAAATCGAAAATTGAAATCATTCTTAAGGTTAGCTATTTTCCATTCTCAATTTTAAACGGTTCTTTTTCAAACATATTTCTGAGCAACAATATGACTTAAGTCAATTGAATGATTTGTAAGGTGCTGCGATGCTCAGTGGCGGTGGAGCTTAACTTCAGAACCATTGCGAGGCGAGTACTCTGTGTAATCTCCACGTCGTGTGAAGAAAGGTAACATGTGTCACGGAGTTCCTCATTGAGGGATGACAAGGTGTAGTCACCTCGATATGTTGGACCAGTACACTAGTGTCGATGAGACTGTGCATATACTGAAACAACGCCAGCAGTGTAGGAAGTAGTTTAGGTGCGTTGATCGCGACTGCCCTGGTAGCTGAAACTAATCAGTGAGTTATCTGTTTTTACATTGAGCTCTAAGATAGCGCTTCCGCTGCGAGTGTTTTCGCTGTCACACTTTCCCTAACAAACAGAGTGCTCAGTATAATGATTTAAAACATTTTACTACGATTCAGGGAGTGGAGGCGACTTTGTTGCCATCATAGTTACCCAATGATTAGTGATGGCCAGGAAATCGACTTGATCTTACCTGATATGGCTTAACTGACTACCATGACCGAGCTTGGCCTTTTTTGACCTTTCGTACGGAGGCATACAAGTCTTTATTTAACTTGACCAATGCTAGCTTGACTCTCTCATTCAATTCAAAAGCCAAAGTCTCCTATGGAGTAATGAATCAGTCTACAAAAAGGAGCCTTGTAACATGAGTCCCTTCTGGTTTTCAGTTTTTCCCAATTTGAAGTCATTGATTGATTGAATAGGAAGGTCACAGCCATATTTCAAAGCGACTTTCATTGGCAACCTTGTATTGAAGATCCTTTAAGACAATTGAGCAACAAATCATTGGCTTATTTGACAGACCTCAATTCGATTATTGATACAGATATTCACATTCAGAAGTAGATTCATTTCATTTCATTTCATTTGCTGTCATATGTTGGCCTCTTTTCAAAACTCTCTCGATAAGAAGAAGTGATCACTCGTTTCATAACTGGACACGGTGCTAATTTTGGAACCTTGGAAAAAACGTCGAATTCAAAGGAGCTGTAGGGGAATTACCCCCAAGCCATAGTGTGGTGAAATGTACCCTGTTGCGGTTTGTAGAGTGAAATGCCGGCAATTCCTCTCATGCAAGTCTTAGGGTTGGTCAAAAATGACATGCCCACAAGCTGATTTGGACTCTCCTTTAGAAACTAAGACGCTTCAGTCTTCATCAACGTGATTAGGAAAAACCAAATCTATTACGAGGGAGGTTTAGATCCAGTTCGAGTGCGAGTTCGAGGGACCCCCAGCTTAGTTCAAAACTCGCACTCGAAGTCGCACTAGATTTATGACCGTTTAGATTTCCTCGATGTAAACAAAGTTTCGCTTGCCCCCTAAATTTATTTGTAGAAATGGAACGACGGCTTTGCATATGAAGGATTGTGTATGCTTTTGCGGCGGCTTGTCTTCCATGTCGGTATAGCGAAAGGATCCCTAGATTTGGCAGAAGCAAACCTGAAATTTGATTAATTGTACACAGAGCTGAGGTACATATGCACACAATTTGAGCACATCCTGTCCAGTTTTCAGCAAAAATGGTTGCACCTGGATAATTTAACCGAATATACAGTGGCAGTTCATAATAAATGCGATGCTCTTGATAACTGTTGGGGATTCATCGACGGAGCAGTTAGGCCAATCTGTAGGCCAGGTGAGAATCAGCGGGTTGTGTACCATGGTCACAAGCGTGTTCATGCCCTTAAATATCAATCGCTAACAAATAGCTCCCTTTGTGAAGTTATTGCTTTCTCTGAAATGTTGACGATGCTTAGGTAGGTTGTTCGAAGTTAAAAATACCTGGCTTCAAAAAACTCGTCCTACTCAGTACGAGATTTGGTTGAAAACTCGAACTGGACGAGTGTGTTTAGACAACAACTCGCACTTGAACTCGCACTGGATCTAAACCTCCCTGCAAGTGGTTTGCCCAATACCCTATACTTCCTTGAAGAAGTCAGAATAGGTAGGCTGCTGAAGTGATATATAGAATGCTAATAATAATAATAATAATGATATAGATATTTATTCAGAGTAAGCCTTGTCATTGCTACAACCACTGTTATCAATAGGAGCCCTGTAAAATACCCTTTCATCGCAAGGTCTAATCTTTGTGGCTGGAATTCCAGTGAATTCTCCCATCTTCTTGTTATACTGTAACCAGCTTTTCATTCACGGGAGATGTCTGCAGTGGTATCTGAATGTAGACATTCACAGAAAGCCATTCCCCGCTGAACGAATGCACCATTGCCATTGAGTTCACGCCATCGCCTCTACAACGATGTCACAAACAGGGTCTTTTTCATTGTAGAAATACGTAGGTTTTAATGCCTACGGCTATCGTGTGGCGTACAGATGTGTTGAGTCGGATCAATCAAGAGACTGTGAATCCACCAAATGGGTGAATGTGACGTCGATTAACAATTTCATATCGCTGAACGATCTCATTTCATGGACTAAGTATGAGATGCAGATCAAGGCGTATAACAGACTTGGCGAGAGTCCAGTCACTATCAATTTTGCCACCACTGAAGAAACAGGTATGCCAAAGCTACGATTAAGTTAATAAGCAATTACCAAATGAGGATGTAAGTAAGTAATGTACAAGTAGGAACTGATTAACAAATTATATAACTAATTGAGTATTTAGCAAACGAAATAAATAACAAACCAATTGATTAAATGTCCCGCAACAAAACATGTAAGAAGCTAGATATTTCATGAGCTAACTTACTAATCTACTAAATACTTAAGTAACCCGAAAAGAAAGTTAGTCAATTTTTATGTCAGTATTTAAGCAAAGAGCTAACAGACCAGAATACTAGCTGACTGTATTAGTAAGTACGAAAACGGCTTACTGACAAACTCACTAACTAGCTGGCGTACTAATTAACCAAAAAAATTACTGGCTAAGCAGATAAATAGAAAACTGATTGGTTAGAAATATGGTAGCTAGCTAGCTTTGCATAGTTTAGCTTGGAAAATTAATAGGTATTAATCTAGAAAAGGAGCAAACAATCTTTGATTTAATTTTTTCGTTTTTGTATGTTCAGAGCGTATTATGTAACATCAAAATGAGAGTATCTCAAAGAGATGAGAGTGAGGTCTGAGTTGGCTTGAGAAGAATCTTAAGTTGAGTTGCATGCTAACTAGTCACGTGTGTTTTGTTACAGCCCCATCTGTGCCTCCTAAAGGCCTTAGCACGCTAGCTATCAATGCAACCGCCCTTCGATTGTCTTGGAATACCTTGAAGAAAAATGCCACTAATGGCCTGTTGACACAATTCTCCTTATGGCTAATGAGAATTGATACATCTGAGGAAACGGCAAAGAATGTATCTGCTAGGCTGACAGTCGCTGTCGTCAACGACCTTAAACCATTCGCGAATTACAGTGTCCGCGTGGCTGCGGTGAACAAAGCTGGTTTTGGACCAATCAGTCAGGCCGTCGTTCAAGAAATGCCGCAAGCAGGTTTGTTGTCAGTCAAATCAACTACTTACATCGGGCAGACCAATGCGGTCATACTTTTCGCTCATTTCAGCGCAGCTTTTGTAATCTGATATGTAATATGCATTATATTGGAGCTTATGGTAGATGTGGCGAGGAAAGCATCAGGGAAACCACCTCGTTGAGTCCATTTCCCTAGAAAAGAACTCAGAGCCCTGCCTCAGGGTTCTGCTACGCTCGAAATCGAGAATGAAGCAGAGAACCATTTTAAGCCACTCCAAGAAATTCACTTTGCTTATTTTTTCATCTTCAGCCCCCTCTGGATCTCCAGCCATCTTAGATATTGTGTTTGGTACAAATTATGCAAAGGTGACCATAAAAGTAAGCAGTTGCAAGTTTTCTAAAAATACTCCAATGATGATTTTAGAAAAGATGATGATTATAATTGCAACTATCGTCCTTTCAATGGGCTGATACGAGATAAAGGAGAAGTTTGCAAACCAGAATTGTATATTTTTCAGTTTTTCGCTTCGTTGCACTGATTCTCGATGTATCAGCGGTTGGTTCGAACCATTCACTGTCCATTGAAAGATAGCTATCGGAGACTCCCCTCGTGGAATCAATTTTCTTAGGGAAGTCTTCGAGGCCAGTCTATTGTATCTGCTACATTTGCAATCAACTCTACTTGCCATGCAGTTAGGTATGAACAGGAAACCGACTACCCTGCTCAAGCGTTTTTGTTATAGGAATGGCCAGTCTTACTTCTAGTTTCTGCTAGGCTCGAGATGGAATATGATACAAAGTCTGCATGTGGCTAACTATACCCAAGTACATACTTTCATTTAAGGCCTATTGATTTTGAAAGCTCAAATGTGTTGTACAGTATGGCTCTCTGTGTCCATTCTGAAACACATTGTTGAAATGTTTGAGACAATGAATCTTGATGATAGTTGATTAGGTTTATCTTTGATCTTGCTGACAAATTTCTCTTTTCAACATTCAGAATATTGACAAAGAGAGGGAAAATGGACCGTTATTAGGCTACAAAATATCATATCGCTGCGTCGAAAGCTCAATCACCCGTAGATGTCCTAGTTCTCGTGCTGAAATTAAAACAGTCCTTGGCAAAGGGGAAAAGAAATTAATGCTGCATAGTCTGGCATCGTGGACGAAATTTGAAGTGAAAGTTAATGTTTTCAACAAAGTGGGAGAGGGAGATTTCTCCTCTGCAAAAAATTTCACTACAATGGAATTCGGTAAGTCTTTGGAGATGAATATGAGGGGGAAAGAGAGAGATACCTAGAGAGAAGAGAAAGACCTAGAGGAGAGAGGGAGACCTAGAAGGAGTGAGAGACCTAGAGGAGAGAAAGAGACCTAGAGAGGAGAAGGAGACCTACAGGAGAGAGGGAGACTTAGAGGGGAGAGAGAGACCTAGAGGAGAGAGAGAGACCTAGAGAGGAGAAGGATACCTAGAGGGGAGAGAAAGACTTAGAGGAGAGAGGGGAGACCTAGAAGGGAGAAGGATACCTAGAGGGGAGAGAGAGACTTAGAGGAGAGAGGGAGACCTAGAGGGGAGAGAAAGGCCTAGAGAGGAGAAGGAGAAGGAGACCTAGAGGGGAGAGAAAGGCCTAGAGGAGAGAGGCATACGGAGAAAGATTGAATACTTGATTGAAAATTCTAACAACGAAGTGAAATTTGATGCAAAGAAAACAGCGAATAATCTCCAATCAATAATGCTTGGTCCTTTTAATCAATTGAGTTCTATTTGGTTTGGCTCATACTTTTCGCTCATTAAATACTTAAATGTTTTTGTTCTCCTCAGCCACTCTCCTAACGCAGTTGTCGTAATAGGTCGGCTTAGTGAAGCTTCTACAAGAGCTGAATCTATTCAATAGCTTTCATAAAAACGACAGATTTCGCTGCTTTTTTTGTTTGTAGCTGCTCCGCAATGGAAGGAGCTATGTGACACAGTTCTTCGAATAAGCAACTTCCTTTATTCAGCTTCTCAATGTGGATAGATGGGTTTTTTGCCTGGACACGCTTTCAGTCACCATCACTGCCACTTCATCCGAAAACGGCGTTTTTTCCATTTTACTAACGACTTGTTGTACACAATGGTGCCGTGGTGTAGTGGTTAAGCATGCAGACTCACAACGCAGGAGTCGTCAGTTCGATTCCTCCATGTGCTACATTTCAACGCCATTGGTAAAGAAGGCAACTGGAACCACTCCATGAAATAGACTTCCCTAGAAAATAACTCAGAGTGCTGTCTCAGGTTTCTGCTACGCTCGAAATCGAGTATGCTATGCAGTTTTGCACACTGGTAATAGCTGTGCAAGTCACTCCGTCGCATTTGTCACCATTTTCCTAAGCACTCTTTTAAATCTTTCCTCTTTCCCTTTATCTCTCTTTGCGTGCTCTTTCAGCGAAGGTGCACTGTTGCTAAGGCCTTGACACCTCAAACTTCTTATTAATGATCTCACTTTTACACTTTGCTTTTTAGCTCCAGGAAAGTCCCCGAAAGACGTCGCATTGGAGGTTACTGGATCAAGGTCTCTTCAACTGAAGTGGAAGCACCTGGATTGGGACGATCGAAATGGGTTGATTACTTCCTTCACAATTCAGGTTTCAAGCACGAAGACTTTTTTAAGAAACTTAAGTGTCAGCTCTGACGCAGAATCTTTCGACATCACCGGTCTCCTCCCGTTTTCTAATTACTCCGCAACGATTGCTGCCGTCAATGGTGTCGGACGCGGTCCATACTCAGACTCAATAACAGTACGAACCAGAGAAGAAGGTAAAGCTGTTTAAATCATGTGCATCACATTCATGCAAACCATAGGTCATCATTTCTTTGATACAAGGAGCGAATTTCGAAACAAGGTACAATAAGTGAGTTTAAGAAAATGACTGATATGGATGGATATGAATGAAACAATGAATATATGAATTGATTGATTGAATAATCTTCGCGTAAATGCATGAATAATTCAATAAAGGATTAGGAAAGGTCAATAGACTAATAAGTAAATGAATGAATGAATAGAATTGCAATTGAGTGCAAGCATAAACTAATGAGATAGAAAGGAATTAATGAATGAATAAATGCATGATTGAATGAATCAGTGAACGAAGGAATTATTGAGTAAATGAATGATAGAATTAGCAGTAGAATGCGCGAATGAGCAAATGGATGAGTGAACGAACAAATGAATGAATGATATAAGCTTCAGATGAGTGAAGAAAGTAGATTATCCTATCGTATTCGGTGAGTTTCTAATGTGCCTCTTTTTCCAAGTGAAGTAGTTCCGGAACTGCGTGATTAAGTTCACCGATTAGATTTGATGATTTCGTCAGTTCAATACTGCATTATCATCCTGGAGTAGTTATTGTTTGTATGAAAAGCCGAATAAATTGCACAGAGAAGAGTAGGAAAGCGAGACAACCTTCAACTCGAGGCTACTTACATCGTGCTCTCATGATGTATCCATGATGTAAATCTGGTTGTTTCTACGTAATTTTTCTTGACTGAATCATTTCGTAATTTCGCTGCTTTTTTCAGTTCCTTATGCCGCTCCTACCATCTCCATGATCACAAATCAAACGTTTAGCATCTCATTAACACTAAAGGTAATCTTCTGAACTGTTTGATTTTTTATTGTGAGCTGAAAGCGACTTTAAAATCTATGCCGAAAACGATTTCCGTATTTTCTTAAATAGGAGTCACCTTCGAATAGAAGCTGCGTATTTCTTCCCTCGTATCATTAGGATTTCTGCTTCCCCTTCCTCGGCGTTGCAGCCAAAACTATAAAAGCCGCCCTTGCATGCTGAAAATAATAGAAGCCGCGACTTCTTTTCAACAGAATCTGGTTTTTAAAACGTTTTGTCGACTTTTGATGTACGGTCGTGGCCTCCATCAATCCATTCATCTTAGTTAATGTGAATTGATTTGAGTAATGCTGAATCATGTTGATGCAAATTGATTCCATTTGATTCGTCAGATGAAGGCTGCTACGACGTGCATGCTCGCATTGATTCCCTTGGTCTTCATTGACTCATCTTTATTCAAACTGATTCAAACTAATTCAAACTGATTGACTTGATTTATGGTGATTCTCATTTACACGGATCCGTTTGTGCCTCATTGATCATTTGATCATTCATTCATTGCGATTCGCACTTTGAATCTTTGTTTCATTTAACTGGCTCTGACTGTCACAATCATTTGTAATGTGATTTCAGAACATCAAGAAAGAATTTGAATACGGAAAAGTCCTTGGATACCACGTGACGTATAATTGCATTGCTAATGGAGATTTGTCACGTGACTGCGCTAGTGATTCCGACACAAATGAGACAGTTCTTGGATATCCGAAAAATCAATTGAACATATCTAGGCTGATGTCATGGACAAAATATGGAGTCAGTGTGCAGATATTCAACTCAGCTGGTGCTAGCAAATCAAGTTCTGTAGTTTTTGGCCTCACTCAAGAAGACAGTAAGATATTGAAGAATGTCTTCTTAAACTCACTTGAAATGTTTTATCTTTCATCACCAATTACCAGCTATGTTGGTCTCCGTAAGTCTATAATGACCATGTCTATAATTATCAGGTATAAGAGTTCGTAAAAAGGTGCATTTTTTTTAAATTTTGTTATTTAACACAGTATATAGATGAAATGCACGCCGCTGTGTTAAGCTTGTCCATCTGTGCTTATTCTGTTTATAAATTATTGATTATTCATATTAGACTGGCCTTGTTGCAGCCCAAGATGAATAGTAAACAGTTGGGTATCGTAGAATAAGGGTGAATAAGTCAGTTACTTGCCATGATCTAGAATTCGAGACGATAGTTGTGCTCAAGGCCACTTATCCTCTTTCGGCTATTTTTGGACAGGGTTGGTTTCTAATTACGTCGTAAGAACTTCCCTTTTGCTAAAAATTTAAAGCATCAGAAAACAGCCTCTTTTACAGCCCTCAATATTTTCTTTCTCTGGCTTTTCCCACTTCAAGCAGGGTCGCCGTTTGTGGTCATGCGCATTCCATCTTAAGCGGTCTGCTGCATCCTCCGTTCCCAACTGCTTTTCTACAAGATCGTCTCTGACACAATCCATCCACTGCCTGCGAGGCCGACCTTGCTTTCTTCTTCCTTCTATTTTCATGTTGGTTGCTCTACTAATGATATTGTCCTCGTGTCTCCGTAGAATGTGTCCATACCACCATAGCCTTCTCTCTTGGATCTTTCTGTGCATCTTTTTATAACCCTCAATACGAGACGTAATTAGGATAATGAGACTTATTTCTAAGAATTTTGCTCTTAGCGGGGATTGGGTAAGCAGCTCTATGTTTAGCTGTTGCTGTTGCTGTATTATTCGTATGCAAGCGATTCGCCTGCTCTTTTCTGTCATGACTTTCTTTACAAAACTACAGAGGAGCTACTTTCCGAGGGACGCTTGGTTAACTACTGCAAAGACATCTCCTTTTTAAATTGAATTTTGACAGCTGTTGTTTATTCTAGACCCATCATCAGCTCCACAAAGCGTCAAGCTCAAAGTGGAAAGTTCTAGATCGGCCACGATAACTTGGGGACCATTAGAGAAGAACAGCACGAATGGCCGAATAACCGCATACAGAATCACTCTATATTACTTGAGACGTCGACTGCCCCAGCAATCGCTACGTGAGACCTCCGACACTCGACTCCTTATTGATCACCTCATTCCGTATACTGTTTACAGTGTGTCCGTCGCAGCTAAGAACTCTGCGGGCTATGGAACCGAAAGTGTTGTGACGTCAAACAGGACGAGAGAAGATGGTTCGTAATGCTTCGATATTTATAATATAATATTTAAAAACTGAATCATATTTCGACAGAGGATTGGAAGAAATCGTAGGCGGAGTGATTCTACATTTGTTAGTGACGTACACGACATTTGCCACTATTTGTTGCAAAATTCAAAATCAGCGCAATTGCTAAAGAGATGAAGGATGTATCTTGCAAAAACTACTTAAAAAGTGCTTTGATCTGTGGAGCTCTTGATCCCCACTGTCAGTTTCTCTCTTCGCCACGACTCAATGCTTCATACTGATTAAGATTTATTTATTTTCCGTCAAAAGTGCCATCGGCTCCACAGGGAATCAAAGCCGTGCCTCAGAGCTCAACGAGCATCAGAGTTACTTGGAAGGAACCGCTTGATCCTAACGGAATAGTGCGAAAGTACACCTTGGAATCCTGCAATCAAAGATGCCTGAACAAGACGTTTCTTGGTGTCACGAACCATATAATTTTGGAAAACCTAACAACTAATGCCAATTACTCTTTCAAGGTAACTATATCATTTTTCGTTTCAAAATACAATTTCCCTAAAGCTTTTTTCAGTGACGCGTCAGAGGTCAGGCTAATTCTATTTCTTCTTATTGTTCTGGTCAGTAGAGGTCAGGCTAATTCTATTTCTTCTTATTGTTCTGGTCAGTAGAGGTCAGGCTAATTCTATTTCTTCTTATTCTTCTGGTCAGTTTTGGCTGGGGAAAGGTCATTGTGGCCTATTATACGTCCAATCAAAGCAAGATAGCGAAAAGCTAAGAAGAGGAGGGGGGGATAATATTCAGTTCTTTAACTAAGGATTTAAGAAAGACAAGTTGCACTGTTCGGGAGAGTAAGAAGAAGGCAAGATGCCCCATAAATTCCTTGTTATTTGGATAAATGGTGATTTTTTGGGTAGAGTTCGTGGATTAGGTAGTGAAATTTGGGAAATTTGCAAGAAGATGATGTTCTTGAAGCAGTTTTCTTTATTGCTATCGGTTGGAAGTATCAGAGCGTAGTATAAGTCTTTTCTCCACATCGGTAGCGCTACTCAACCCACCATTTCATACCATCCAATCAATCTGTGGAAAGGTAGCAAGACTTTTGTGCCGGAGATTTGAAAGAAATGTTAATGAAAGAATGCTCTGAGTATTTTTCTTCAATACCGAATTTTCAGATGTTTAGCGATCTAACTATTCACAAGAGGCATATCAACGTGTAGTATCCAGATTAACTATTAGAGTGACCCGTACAGCCAACTGCATATCAACCTTGGACTATCGGATATTCTATCGTACTAACAGTTCTCTCTCATCGTGAAGCTGCTTTTGTTAAAATCATTTACCTTTCTATATGTTATGAGTTCTTTCATTACAAATATCCGGAATGTATCCAGTCAGATACGAATTACCTATCATTCGAGAGATTTCTAATTTCAATTGTCATAAAATGTGAACCTGAAGCAATTGATCCTCACGTTAATGATATATGATCTCTGGTAGATTGTTGCCTTCACAATCGGTTTTGGGAATTGGAGTGAAACCATTTCACAGAAGACTGTTGAAGGAAGTAAGTCTCTGATAAAATTATTTGCTGCTTGTCACTTCTTAGAAACTCGAATTCAGCGCGATGTAGGCACATCTCTGGGCCTCGTTACCAATTCCTTGTTCCCTTTGAATTTCTTTAATTTTTAGTGCAACTCTTAGTTCCCTAGTTGGTCGCGTACCAACCCCAGAAGTTGCTGTCAAAACGAAGGAATTTTTTGTTGGTTTTCAGCACAGTCTGTTGCACCTCATTGATGTTATTCTTGTTCAAGACGCTTTTTTGCGACTTTCCTCAAGCGATGAAAATTCCTTAGAATTGTCAGCTGGAGATTTTTTTTGTAAGCAAGGTGGTTGTAAGAGAGGCATACGAAGTTGGAAAGAGGTTTGATGAACGTTGGGAAGCGAAGTGCTTTGATCCTCAGTATGACGAAAATTTTCCCCCTGATTTCAGGCGTCTATTTGTATGAACTAACAGGAGAAATATGATGTAATTTGGCCACTAGCATTAAAATCACTCCGCCTCAATCTGATAATTTCTGCTTTTGTAATCATAAACCTATTAATGCAGTTATCATAATTGTTTGTTGATAGTCTGAACGATGCTGCGATTTCCTGTTTTTCTCTTAGTTCCATCAGAGCCTCTGAACTTTGTCATCACCAGTAGAGGAAAGTCGTCGTTGAGTTTAGCATGGAATGAGCCAGCTTTCCCAAGAGGAGCTTTCTTGTACTATAAGGTAAAGGCCTCTTCTCTCAAAGCCTCTTTGTAGATTATGTTTTGCATCAAACTATGAGTCCCATACTAAACAGAAATGTTGGGGTACATCATGTAAGAGAAGTATTTTGCTGCGCCAAGAGGTGGGATGGCCAGTTCCTCTACTCGCTGCACTCCGTCGCTAGCCCTTTTTCATGATCAATCAACGATAACCGACGCAAAAAAGTGCAGCTACTGTGCCATTTAAGGTTGGAATGGACATTGGATCATCGATTTTGCCGCCAAGACACTCTTTAAGCCTTGGAAAATTGAAGCAAAAATGTCGATTTCAGGCTAAAATTTCATATCTGGCAATGAAATATGGACATGGGAAAAGTTTATCATTGAAATGAAACAAGTGCAAAGCATTTTATCACGCAACCACACCGCGTTTGATTTAAACTAACAAAGTTCAGCATCCGCACACCCCCCCCCCCCAGTTTTAAGTAAGGTACCCTTTCATTGACAGTTGACATGCTGTAATAAGTATGGTGGGGCGCTCTGGAGTGGCTAGGAAGATGGGGAGCACCAACAACTGGAATGGACCAAAGTTTTCAACAGAGCTGTCCTAGCCACCCTCACCAACACTACCTACTCATTTTATTTCCCTCACCAACATTACCTACTCATTTGATTTCCCTCAACAGCACTACCTACTCATTTGATTTCCCTCACCAACACTACCTACTCATTTGATTTCCCTCAACAGCACTACCTACTCATTTGATTTCCCTCAACAGCACTACCTACTCATTTGATTTCCCTCACCAACACTACCTACTCATTTTATTTCCCTCACCAACATTACCTACTCATTTGATTTCCCTCAACAACACTACCTACTCATTTGATTTCCCTCACCAACACTACCTACTCATTTGATTTCCCTCAACAACACTACCTACTCATTTTATTTCCCTCACCAACACTACCTACTCATTTTATTTCCCTCACCAACACTACCTACTCATTTGATTTCTCTCATCAACACTACCTACTCATTTTATTTCCCTCACCAACACTACCTACTCATTTTATTTCTCTCATCAACACTACCTACTCATTTTATTTCCCTCACCAACACTACCTACTCATTTGATTTCTCTCATCAACACTACTTACTCATTTGATTTTCCTCACCAACACTACCTACTTAGGTGATTTCTCTCACCAACACTACCTACTTAGGGGATATGCCTCACCAAAATTACTCACTTAGATGATTTTACACGACATAAGGTTAACGGACATAGAATTACAGTTGTTGATACAGCCAATTGGGGGTTTGGAGCTTTGGATAGTCTCTCTGAAGGTAAGTAAATTTTGGTGTTCATTCAACCGTGCCAAGGCGTACTAGCTCAATTTTATAGAATCTACTGGGTCACGCCGTTAGAAATAAAAGTGAGCGATTATCGCGAGGAGGACCACCCGACGATCTGGCCACCATTGTAAGAAGAAGTTTGAATGTGATGGAAAACACCGATTATAGCAGAAAAGACGTTCAAAGCGTCACAGACGATCGAGACAATTGGAGACTATGGGTGGAAGGGTTGAACTGCTATCTTCGTATTTTACGAGTTAAAGAGTTGAATGATAATCAATTATCGATCCATCTATCTATCAATCTGTCTATCCATCTATCTATGCCTATCTATCGATCTATCTATCTATCTATCGATCTATCTATCTATCTATCTATCTGTCCATGCCTATCTATGCCTATCTATGCCTATCTATGCCCATCTATCTATCTATCTATCTATCTATCTATCTATCTATCTATCTATCTATCTATCTATCTATGCCTATCTATCTATCTATCTATCTATCTATCTATCTATCTATCTAGCTATCTATGCCTATCTATCTATCTATCTATCTATCTATCTATCTATCTATCTATCTATCTATCTATCTATCTATCTATCTATCTATGCCTATCTATATATCTATATATCTATGCCTATCTATGCCTATCTATCTATCTGTCCATGCCTATCTATGCCTATCTATGCCTATCTATGCCTATCTATGCCTATCTATGCCTATCTATGCCTATCTATCTATCTATCTATCTATCTATCTATCTATCTATCTATCTATCTATGCCTATCTATCTATCTATCTATCTATCTATCGATCTATCTATCTTTCTATCTATCTATCTATCTATCTATCTATCTATCTATCTATCTATCTGTCCATGCCTATCTATGCCTATCTATGCCTATCTATGCCTATCTATCTATCTATCTATCTATCTATCTATCTATCTATCCACCTACCTATATATTTGTCTATGCCTATCTATGCCTACCTATCTATCTATCTATCTATCTATCTATCTATCTATCTATCTATCTATCTATCTATCTATCTATCTATCTATCTATCTATGCCTATCTATCTATCTATATATCTATGCCTATCTATGCCTATCTATCTATCTATCTATCTATCTATCTATCTATCTATCTATCTATGCCTATCTATCTATCTATCTATCTATCTATCTATGCCTATCTATCTATCTATCTATCTATCTATCTTTCTATCTATCTATCTATCTATCTATCTATCTATCTATCTATCTATCTATCTATCCACCTACCTATATATTTGTCTATGCCTATCTATGCCTACCTATCTATCTATCTATCTATCTATCTATCCAATCCTGCTTGGTTCACAATGATGTAATTAAGGTTAGAGTGGGAATGTACTTCATAAATATCAGTTTCCTTGGGAAAAGTGACCTCAGAGTCCTGTCTGTGGTTTTCGCTAAGCCGGGGATAATCGAGTATGTTATACAGTTTACGGTAAAGAAACCACTTCCCTCGACGACAGAGAGCCCCGTTGCTGGTTTTTGCTAAGCTTAAAGTCGAGCATAGTATGTGGCTTATTCTGGAGCTCATCCCAATGTTCTTTCAAGCATCATTGAATTGCAAGCACGGAACATAATCATCATCATTGAATCTCTATTTCTTTTCATGAACTATTTTGCTCTCAGATCAGTGGCAATGGCTCAAAGCCATACAACTCGACATTTCACCAATCCATTGACGTTACATATGACTGCGATCGTGTATGCCTTACGTCGTTCGTTCTTAATAATTTGGTAGCCAGTACATGGTACGTGTTGAAGATTGCAGCTGTCACTAGAATAGACCAAGGGCCCTTTTCATCAGTAATCAACGACTGGACCAGAATTGCAGGTAAGGTTTATTAACATAGACATCGCCTTCTTGACATTGGAATTATAAAGAATGCGGGTTTTTCATCCTAACTAGTGTTCACAACTTAGGGTGTATGATAAATATGTTGCCCCCAACATGCTAACTTTAACATTCATTGAACTTGGAAAGCTGTGTGGCCCAGAACCCAGAAACATAAGAAGCGGAGATGGATCCAGGCTTTTAACCGAAAAGGTCAGAAGAGGCTCTTTGAGTCCTTAAGATTCATTTAAGATTAAAAGTAACACGTTGTATGATTATAATGGTAACATCAAACACCCAGTGCTGCCAGATGTCCAGCGTTAATCTGTTCCATTCAGATTACCTGCACAGTAGTATGGATCAAAGGCTGAAGAGAAGGCAATTGTCGCTGTCCAATGCCCTAGGGTCCTTGTTAAATGTTTTGTTTCATCTGCCTTTTAGCTGCTCCAAAGCCTCGTTATGAAGTCATGAGAAAGTTCAATAATGGCGGAACTGAACGAAACGTTTCTGTGAAGACAGTTTCGAATTATTATGGCCCTATTCGGTATGATCATTTATCTCCTGTTTACATTGATTAGCTATTGATAAGTTATTGATTAGTTGATTGCTGAATTGACTGTATGATTGGTTAAGGAAGGGCCATGGTGGCCTATACAAAGCCCCAACAAAGGAAGAAAGAAGAAAGCGAAAGGCTAAGAGGAGAGAGGGATCATATCATGTTTATTGACCTTAGATTTGAAAGATGGCACGTTGTAGGACTCAGGAAAGCAAGAAGAAGGCAAAACGTTCCATAAATTGCATGTTCCAGGGATGAATGATGATTTATGGGATAGAGTTCGTGATGAAGGCAGTGAGACTCGGAAAGGGTGTGAATGAGTTGAGCTTCTGGTGGTCCTGACACGCCTCAGAGGAACTGAAAGAATATCCCTGATCTCCTGAGAACAATGCTCATGAAAGTAACATTGATTAGCTATTGATTAACCATTGATCAGCTATTGATTAGCCATTGATTAATTACTGATTAGCTTTGGTTAGCTATTGATAAGCTGATTTCTTAATTGACTGCTTGATTGATTACATGATTAGTTATTGGTTGAGGTAGTAAGTTTCCTATTTGATTGATTTAGTGATTCATCAAAAATTTGCTCCTCATTGATTGCTCGTTTTCTTTATGATCCGCATTTTTGTTTGCCTAGTTGTAGCGAAGATCACGATTTACTAAATGATTTCCTGGTACTGTTCTTCTGCTGAAGCTGAGGAATAAAGTTTCGTCGATGAATTGTCTCCTACCCGTTACCCATCATTCATGGAGATTCTACCGATGCATCACCTAACTGTAGCCAACACTCACCATTTAGCGGGACTAATAGCGGGACTTATCCATCCTATTCATTCCATTATCCCACAAATCATCATTCATCCCTAAAACATGTATATTATTGAACGTCTTGCCCTCTTCTTGCTTTCCTGAATCGTACAACTTGCCATCTTTCAAATTTAAGTTTGATATACTTGATCTGACCTCTCTATCCTCTTAGCCTTTTGCTTTCTTCTTTCTTCCCTTGTTGGGGATTTGTGTAGGCCACCATGGCGTTTCTCCAACATAATTCACTAAAAGCATGATTCTGATGTTTCCTCAGCTGTTTGAGCAGCATCCATAAATTTGCATGACAAGATCGATAATTGCTTAGCAGACCCATATCAAGCAAGCCCCATTTTAAACTGTATTACAAATTACATTTTGTAGGTCCTATCAGGTTATTGTTCAAATTCGCCTTGCTGATGAACCCCCATCAAAGTCCTTTCCACAACTCAAATCGAAAGATGAAGCTTTAAGAGAGAAGATGAAATATTTCTTGGCAACGGAGATACTTCCGAAGGATATGCCACTCACTCTTCGATTTCAACCTGGCAGCGCGATGGTTGATGCCTTGAAGATGGAGCTTGAAACGCCTGGAAAATATTTCCTACAATTCAGAGCACTTTCTAGAAATAACGTGAGATGCTAATTTTTCTACTTCAAGTGCTTTTTATCTCGTTGAAGTTTCCATATACGGGAACCGGAAACAGCATTCGCAGGGGACAATTCTTCAGCTTTTAAGCTTTGCTGTAAACCGATTTTTGATAGCAAATTATCTTTATTAGGAATACCATGTATGTCATAATTGCGTCATTTTCAAAGTACAGGTGGAACCACATTTGATGCAATAGGCTTAATTTGGCCAAAGTTGCAAGGAGGTATGACCCATCTTGTTCATTAGCTTGGCTGATCCCTTCCCCTCGCGAAGCGGCAAGGCAGTTTTATGGGTCCTATATACAAAGCATGTTTTGGTAGTTAGTGTTGGTGATAGAAATCAAATGAATAGGTAGTGTTGGTGAGAGAAATCTCCTAGGTAGGTAGTGTTGGTGAGGGAAACATTGAGGCTATACCTAGTATAGCAAACGATATAATCATTAAGAATGATTCTTTGGAACTATTTTTGTATAGAAACATTGAATTAGCAACATTTTATTTTTAATAGAACGAGACCGTGTTTGGCAATGCATCTGTTCTTGACCTTGGTACGATCATTTTTCGATTGTTTGTTTTTCGATTGGCAATGTTTCTCAGGATCAGAGCTTTTATGTTTTATGTGATGCCCTTTGAATTATCATCTTAATACTTGCTTATCAGTGAATTTTCAACAAATTGTTCCTCTTTTCGAGCCAAAAGCCTAGCACGGATTCAATTTGCTCCCTTGTTCCTAATCAAGAGAAGTTTCCAGCTATTTTCGTTTCCCTTTCTCGGTGCTAGTGGTGCCGTGAGGTAGTGGTCAAGCATGCGGACCCACAACACGGGGTTGTCAGTTCGATTCCTCCGTCTGTCACTTTTAAAAGGCTATTGATGAGGAAGGCAACGGGAAACCATCTCATAAATCCATTTCCCTAGAAAAAAACTCAGAGTTGTCTCTGGGTTCTGCTACGCTCGAAATCGAATATGCAACGCAGTTCTCGATGCTTCTATCTGTCCATTTAGTGATGAATTGGTATCTGGCATAGAGTTGCACTACACGATGGTACCTCTCTAAAAAGGTGCTCCCTTGTCGCACTTACGTTCAGCTCGGATCTGAAGGCGTAACTTTTCTTCGCAGCTTTAACTCTGTTTTGAATTCTCTTGTTTCGATTGATTTTTGACTCTGTTTTTGCGACATTCAATCAACAGAGCGAGCGTCACTTAAAAAGCTGCCGAAGCCTCTTACTGCTGGGATCAGTGCCTTTACCATAAAGATTTCTTTGCAAACTAGTCTTCCCAAAGGGTTCATTCCAAGGTAAATTGTGACTTTCAGTTTGCAAATCAAGTCCTGTACGAACAGTCATATGGTTTATAATTTTCATAAAATACCATAAACATGTTTGCATGTGATTCTTTCATTGATTTACTTTTCAAAATGGTCAATAATTGTTGCCTGATTAGACGGGATGCTCGCTTCACCAAGACGATAAAATACAAGGAGACTTACTCCGTGTGAAGAGACTTTTAGATGACAATAAATTTCGTTGCAGTTACTTCCCTTTCGTATCTTTTTTGTCGTGATATCTATTTTCATTCTTTGCAGCTATTATTACATAATTGCCATGAGATTATCAGCAAATGCAAAAATCAAAGATTCGTCAATGTATAAACAGGAGGACCTCGACAAATACGATGCGAATTCAAGAGATAGGCCTTACATTACAGCTGTGCTTACCCAAAAAGAGTTTTCCGGCATGGTAGAGTTCCAAGTTGGAGATGGGAAAGTCACGAAGACCCAAATCAAAAGGTCGAGACGGTATTCAAGAGCAGCTGAAGAAGAGTTCGTCAATCAGGTCTTGGAGCCTGGTGCAAGATATTCATTCTTCATCCGTGCTCTTTCTTCCAAGGTATGATTATTTTTTCATCATTTTTCTTGTTATAAATCAGCATATCTGTGAATCAATCATCTTTCTCTCTTCAGCTCTCCTCCTTCGATTGCAATTTCAATATCTTATTCTCTTCTTGGTCCTGCTCGTCGGTTCTAATGCCATCTTTGAAATATTTATCCAGGCTGAATAGGCTTCTATAAGCGTTTGGTCTCCTTGGCGTCCCCTTCTGCTGTGATCACAGCAGAACTGCGTCATACCGTTCCTCAGTTAACCATTTTCACTCAGTCAGTCCAACAAAGCTCATAGACTATTCCTCTTATCCGGTCTCTCCTATCAACGTGGCCACCTAACTTTTTAATCAGTTTCCTCCAGCAACTGACCGTATTCACCCAATCTGATCCATGGAGCCCCTTGCTGAGATTTTCATATCCTTCCTGCCGTCAAGGCCTTGGACAACTGAACTGAAAATTTCACTGAACGTGCAACTGAACAGTTTCACAATTTTCAATGGTTGTTCAGTGCCTCAGACCTAATGAGCTCAACAATCCACTGAACATTTACTGAACATTTGGCTGATCGCTTTCATGAGAGGCTGTCCGCCTCGATTCATAAGTGCATCCAACTCGTAAATGCTATTTCTTCTTTGAAGGCACTCGGCATTTGACTTTCCTGCAAGTTTCCTTACTTTTTGTTTGCTTTTTCCCGTTTGCTTCTCAACTGATGATCGACCTGACGCCATTTTAAGTATCAAACCAGCTTTCTGCGCAAGCGCATAGTTGATAACGTTATACGTTTTTTCAGTGGAATTAGCCAAATGAACTTAACATTTCACTGAACATTATTTGTTTACCCAACATTTTTTATTCCGATCATACATTTACTGAACGCTGATTAACAACTGAACAAGGTGGCCAAATGAACTGGATTTTTCACTGAACCTAAATATTCTTGACAAGAATTATTTCCCATGAAGATATATTGTAACTTGTATATTGCATCAGAAGAGCTTTTGTTTTGTTAAGCATTTCTTCAAGTTTTATTGATAGATCCAATTGCTTTGGTTTATTCAATAGAATGAAGGCCTGTTCTTCTGTTTTTTTCAGTCAAAGTTCTTCTCAACTCCTTGGACTGAAGCTGTGGAAACGAGACCAGCCCCACCTGGAAAGAAAGTACAGGGTTGGTGGATAAATGGGTTTTATATAAAAAGAGAATTTCAGTTCATTCAAATCATTTTTTCAATATCATTCTTGACAAGGAACTTTGGAAGTATCATATTTTGATAAGGGGATGATCTTTTTAGGAAAGTAAACTTGAGTTCCAAATACCATCCGATAATAGTTGAGCACCTTAATAGAGAAAAGCCATTCTGAGCCACGTCATTAAAAAATAGGATGGCGCGTCCCTTTCCTGACCACATCTAACTCTTATGTCTAACTCTACCCACCATCTTATTGCTAGCTAGACCTAGACTGATCAATGGATTCCAGAATGGAAACTGCAAGTGTTTTGAAGGCGAGACCTCCACCAAAATAGACATATGCTCTAAAAATAATGAAAACTGCACGTTCAATTACTGCCTTCAGATGATGGCTGCAAATGATTGCTTTGTCTTTTTATTTTGACAGAGGAGAGCAATGCCGGGGCTTTAGCGGCTGGTATTGTTGTAGCAATAGTTGTTCTCGCTGCGGCTGCTGCTGCTTTTGTTGCCGTGAAAAGGTTTGTCACTTCAAGGTTCTAACTGCAAGAAAGAAGCAGAAACAGCAGCTGTTTGTTTGCAACATTGATTAAGGAAATTGGTCATTGTGATGGTGCATATTGAAAGTAATACAAATATGATGACGGAGATTGTATATGACTGATGATAGTTCATTATAACTGATGATTGTTGTTGATGACTAATGATGACTGATGATTATTCACTTTTTGCTGATGGTGATTATTGATGATTGACGATGATCGATGCTTTTTGTTGATCATTGCTGATGATTTTTGATGATGATTAGTGGTGACTGGTGATGATTTACGATGATAGATGATAATTTTCTACCACTGCTGATAACTTTTCAGAAAAAGGCAAGAGCTTGAACGAAAGCATAAGCACGAAGCGAGTGGTTTTTACGGGGAAGAGATGAAGCATTTTGAAAGTGATGAGCATGATGCAGAAACTGTTCAAAAGGAAAGCAGTTGTGGTTCGTATATATGTAAAATATGTATTCCTATTCATAAGAGAAATTTTCAAAATGTTTATCAAGCTATTTCTTTTATGTCTGTTTCAATCTATCCTCTGCACAGCTTTTATATCAAAGCAGAATAGACCATAGATTCTAAGGGGGCTCAGTGCTAAGAGAGTTCCATGCTCAAAGAGTCCAATCTCGAGATCAACTTTTCTTCACCGCGAGACGACTTGTTAGTTTTTTGATTCCAGGCATATACTTGACTCATTAGGTTTGTACACATTGAATTAAAGGCCAAATCGCTCAACGCTTCTTGATTAACGCTTCTCAATGTTCTGAATGAAGGCTTCTTAAACGACTCAAGGGGCATGGGCGATGGCGCAGGATATGATTTACGACATGATGGAAGGAACGAGAGGAAGAGACTGACCAGATACTTCATAGGCGAGCAATGTTGAATGATGAACAGAAAATGACTGGTAGATTGTTTTTTAGTAATCAGCGCATTGGGTAGAGTCCAAAAAGCTGTTATATGCTTGTAGTATGACAATCTTCAGATACGATGAATAGATGACCTGACATGGCCTGACAAACCTAACTAAACTTTTCATAGAAGCATATAATACAAGCAAGTTCCAGAAATGCAAATAAAACAGACAGCCTCCCTGAAAACCTCCAAAGACCAGCTCTTCCTTTGTACATATTCCTACAGTTTATTTTTATTGTCTGGTTGAAGAAAGTTTATATGAATCTTTAAACCTGTATAGATATTTTGAAATAGACTGAAAAGCAATGACGAAGAAACGAAGTCTCTTTGCTTTGGATACAGTACCAAAATCTGTTTCTGCCGCTTACAGTCATCACTGATTTTCTTTGACTGTAATGATGATATCTGAGATAATTGAATTGACAAATGATCTTTGAATCAAGCAAAAGTGGAAGGGAGACACTCTGGGATAACGTTGCGTCCCATCTCGGCCACCATCGTTGGCAAGTGGTCTTTTGTTCCATTTCGGTCACTAAAATAGCAAGATACCCAAGATACATGAGTTGGTTGATGGACCAGGTTTCAAATCGATGTTTGCAGATAGAGCTTAAGAATTCTGTCAGAATATAATCCATAATACCATAATATCAGAATGCTTAAGAAATTTCTTTATAGCAGAGTGCGTTCTTTCTGGGTTTGTGTTGCATTTTATGCATCAAATCAAAAATCTGCATTGGCCATCGCTACCCACATTCAATGTATTCTATATATGACTTTTTCTTTACCTGTGGTATTTTTCAATTTTTTTGCTTCCTCTCCATGTCACACAGTGGTTCTTTAGTAGGTTTTAAGAAATACACCATTCATGAAATTTTTGATACAGAAATTTGATTATTATTTTTCTTTAACGTTCTTTCGGGTCTTCTTTTTTAGTTGACAGTATCCCCGCAGAACCAAAAAATCTCAAAATCACCAAGAATGCAACGTATCCAGCGTTTTCAGCTAAAAACGTCGTGCAAGTTGTAAACCAGAAAATCACTTCGACCGATGCGGGATTTGCTCAGGAATTTGATGTAATTTCATTTCTACTTTTCCGATTAGCTGCTCATAACATTGCCTTTGTTTAACATGATGTTACAGAATGGGGGAATCGCAGGCGCCAAGTTCTTTCCCGTAATGCGAAGTCATTGCAGGGAAAATATAGCTAATGAACCATACGCCAGATTCTATGGCACTGTAAAGCTATGCTCAACCCTTTCTATTGATATGATCACACTTCTAGATTGCTATGTCTGGCTCTACAGAGGGCTAATGGCTCTCGTTGCTGACGTTAAAGTACAGCCAGTCTTGAGAGTTTGCTCTGAACAACCAACAATGGGCTATGGTATCAACATTCGTCCCCACGTACTAATCTCAACACGTCACCATTCAATACCGTGTGCTCCCGGGTTTAAGTAATTATTGTTATGATATGATATGATATGATATGATATGATATGATATGATATGATATGATATGATATGATATGATATGATATGGTATGGTATGATATGATGTGACATGATGTGATATGATATGATATGATATGATATGATATGATATGATATGATATGATATGGTATGATATGATGTGACATGATGTGATATGATATGATATGATATGATATGATGATATGACCTGATATGACCTGATATGATATGATATGATATGATATGATATGATATGATATGATATGATATGATATGATATGATATGATATGGTATGATATGATGTGACATGATGTGATATGATATGATATGATATGATATGATGATATGACCTGATATGATATGATATGATATGATATGATATGATATGATATGATATGATATGATATGATATGATATGATATGATATGATATGATATGATATGATATATGATGTGATATATGATATGATATGACATGATATGATATGATATGAAATGAAATGATATGATATGATATGAAATGATATGATATGATATGATGTGATGTGATTTGATGGGATATGATATGATATGATATGATATTATATGATGTGATATGATATGATATTGTATGATATGATATGATATGATATGATATGATATGATATGATGATATGATATGATGTGATATGATATAATATGATATGATATGATATGATATGATATGATATATGGCATGATATGATATGATATTATATTATATTATATGATATGATGTGATATTATATGACATTGGAAAATGGTTGCTCAAGTTCCACCTCTTATTCCAAGACACCATTAGATGCAATGAATTCACATGGCTATAACTTCATCTCGCTTTATTTGCATTTACGTCTTAAGCAATTATTACCGAATATCCTTATTCTTTTCAGGAGATTCCTAAAGAACAGCTGTTTACTTGGAGCATTGGTGGAAATCCAATAATGAAGCCTAAAAATCGATTTGCTAATATCGTGCCATGTAAGTGATTGATTCTCTAGATGTTGATTCATCGATTATTGACTGACTGATTCATCATGTCATTTAATGACTCATTGATTGGCCGTTTGATTGATAGATCAATATATCAATTCAATTACTGCTTAATTGATGCATTGATAGGTGTATTAACATAGTGATTGAGTAGCTTATCAAACTGATGCTTAATAGATTCATTGGTTGATGATTTATTGATCGATTAATTGACTGGTCCAATTTTTGGTTTTTAATAGTACTTTCGTAAGCAAAGTTTCAATCCATTAAATACTCGATAGTTCTTTTAATTTTTTCTTGATTTGAGTTCAATTTTCTTTTAGACAATTATAATCGCGTGAAATTGCAGAGGCCGCAAGACGGAACGGATTACATAAACGCCAGCTACATTGTTGTAAGTTTAACGATCACCTAATGCTTTTTAACCAGTATTCTTCTTCTCTTCTCTGCACTCCCTTTTTTTCGTCTCCTCAAAGCTGTTGGATGCATTTTCCTGAAATGGACCTTGTTTATCCTACCATGTCTTACAGCTTACTTAGTTTGAGTTTCTACAGCTGGAAATCCTTCATCTCGCCAAGGCTCTAGATTGATTTAGGCTTGTGGTGATTCATGATGATTTATGATATCTAGTAATGCTCGATAATGGTGATCAGTGATTAGAGATACCGAATAATCAAATCCAACATGATCAATGATGACTGATTGTTATAATAATGATTGATTACTATTGATTAAGTTTGATCGTATGATTCTTAATTCTTTCAAAATTTTATCCAGACAGTGACCTGTAGCTCTTTTTATAGTGGTTTAATCTAAGAACATCAAGTTCAGGATTCGATTCTGGTCTTCACCAGAACAGAGTATGGTTAGCGTAGTTCGGATAATCAGACCAAAGCTGTAGATTTCATGGAAACTGGTGGTAGGTGTAGCGGCCTACCTCTGCTGGAAGCACTTTGCCTTTCTTATGCATTCGAAATCGGCAGTGACTTTCCTGCTTCTTGCCGGATACCAAAAGTTGGCCGATTCCTTCTGTAAGATAGAATTTGTTGCTTTCTGAAGCTGCCAGACAATTGCTTACCGTTCGTTCTTTCATTTTATTTTTCAAGGATTACTTTGGAACAAGACGTTATATTGCTTGCCAAGGTATTCTACCAATGAATCAGCATTCTTTTTAAAAGCTCAAGTCGATTTTTTTTTATTTCACTTTGAGTACTTATATTTTGATAACTATTGATATCATTCACGCAACCTTTTAGCAATTCCGCTCAATTTTTCTTAAAGATTCTTCTTTCTAAGAATTTCATCTAAGGTTTGTCCATTTTAGCTCCTGTCAAAAAGACTGTCAATGATTTCTGGACAATGATTGTTGAACAAAAGATTGGTATAATTGTGATGCTGACAAGATGCGTCGAAGGATCAAAGGTTCTTTCAAATCACTTCCTTATCAAGATGTCTTCCTATGCCATTGAACTAAGAACAATTGGCTTATTTTTTTCTGAAATGGATGAGTATTGTTTCATTCCCCGGCTTTAATCCCGTTTTTGCATTTTGCCTATTCACTTTGCTGCTGAAAAGCCGCTCACCAACCACCTGCTCAATGCCTCTTGCATCAATTTGAACTTATTTTTCAATTCATAGAGTTATTTTTCTTTCCACTGTCATTGCGGCTGTATTGTTGGCGCTGCTATTTATATTGTCCATTTTTAAATCTTCTCATCACCTGCCCAAAGGCAAATGTGCTTCTGTAAAGACTTTTATCTATATTCTAGGTCAAATCTGAGCAATACTGGCCTCTCTATGGTACTGAAGTATATGGTGATATTGAGGTTTCTTACCTTGGAGCTGAGGAGTACCCAGATTACATCTTTTCGACTTTTGAAGTGAAGAAGGTATGCATAAGTGCCATTCAGAGGTACTTTTTATTCAAATACTGCCTTATTAGTGTTAAAGCATGATCTTTGCATGCGTATAATATGGATCCCAATTAACTTAGTTTTGTGAATCTTGAAAAAGCAGCTGAATTATTTTCTTATACAATATCCATCATAGCAATTAGATCTTTTTTAAATAGATGAATATTTGATACGCTCAAATAGAAAACCTGGTTACTTTTGAGGAATTTCTACGTCCGTCCAATAAATTTCTTTTGAATGCATACAAAATTTTTAAGATGCTTGGAAAGTTTCTGTTCCTCTAAGCATTAAAAGTTATTTCGTGTATAAATGTTAATTTAGCTAGTTGATCAACTTGTCATCGATGAATATCTATTTAACCCAGGCTGAAGCGATTGATGCTTTTGAAAGCAGAATTTAACTGATCTTCTTGTAGGGGACGTCATCAAGAACTGTCAATCATCTCCATTTCATTGCTTGGCCTGACCATGGCGTTCCAGAACATCCTACGTCATTGCTTAGTTTCAGGCGTAGAATGCGAGGTTTCTCATCTTGGGAAAAACAAGGAGATGATCTGATTGCTGTTCATTGCAGGTTAGTCTTTTGTTATTTTACCCACATGTAGACTTTGAATCACACAGAATCGCACACACGTGTCCTGTACACTTAGCTCTATTGAAGAACCAAGCTGAGCAAAACCATTCCTTGAAAGATGCAGTATGACGACCTCTGAAGGTATCTCATGTTGCTTGTTTCCCGTCTCTTATTCTGGTAATTTTAGAAGCTGAACGCTGCTGTCGTTGCGACGAAGTTGCAATATTTAGCAGACAAGTTTTTTTCTTCTCTTAACTTGGACAGAGAAGATAATGACCATCTGTGTGCATAATATGTAACAAATACGATAAAGTGTTGGAATCAGTTTCTAATGCTTCAACATAAAATATCAATCTTTTGACAGTGCTGGTGTTGGTAGAACTGGAACGTTCATTTCAATTGATTCGTTGATTGCGTTGATTCAGAAATCAAGAATCATTGACGTTTTTTCTTGCGTTGAATTATTGAGAAGGCAAAGATCCCAAATGGTTCAGAGAGAGGTATTTTTTCAACGTTGTGTCTATTTTATAATTTCAGCCTTACAATGCAAATTTCTGTTCCCAAAATGGCCGATACTTTATTGATTTATTTATTCATTCATCCATTCATTTATTCATTTGTAAGTATTATCTCTTTATTCATTTATTCTATCATGCATGATTTTATTCATTCATGATATTATTCACTCATTAGCTTATTCATTCATTGGTTTATTCATGCATTACTGGAATTGGCATTTCCTATCTTCAATGATTTAACTATATTTTGGATAGATGTGTCGAATTATCTGTTTCATAACTGATTTTTTGATTGATTTATTGATTGCTGGATCGCTTGATTGATTAATTCATTCGTTGATTACTTGATTGATTCATTGATTAGTTTATCTTTTGATTGATTAATTCGTTTATTTACTGATTAATTCGTGTATTGATTAATTTACTGATTTAGCAATTGATTGATTGACTGACTGATTAATTGCATGCTTGATTGACTGATTGTTTCACTGATTGATTGATTGACTGACTGATTAATTGCATGATTGATTGACTGATTGTTTGACTGGTTGATTGATTGATTGACTGATTAATTGCATGATTGGTTGATTGATTGATTGATTGATTGATTAATTGATTTGCTACTTGATTCATTGATTGGTTGATTCATTGATTGGTTGATTAATTGACTGATTTACTACTTGATTGATTGGTCTTTTTTCTCTCTAGTCCCAATACAAGTTTATCTATGAATGTCTCCTTGAAGCGGCTGTTTGCGGCGTGACTGAGATTTCAGTACAGGAATTCAGACAGCGATACAACTGCCTCCTTAACGATGATCCCAGTGCAAAACATAATGGATTCTTCAAGGAATTTGCTGTATGTTTCTTTCAACTGCATTGCCGATCTCTTCTTCCCTGACATTTTGTTCAGATAAACGTAGAGCTCTTCGTTTCTCAAAGTTGCATCCAGCAGCTTTATATTTGGCTATTGATATTGCATGAGGTTATTTCCATGTTAAAGGGGGTTTGAGCGAGGGTTTCTTAGAGACGGATGCCCTTCTTGATGCTAACAACCGTTATAGGCGGTGAGCCTAGCCCCTAGTCAGCCAAGACTGTTTAGTTGCAAGGCAGCAACTGAAGGGATAGATGATGAGCCAGTTGCCCTCTTTGAGGCTATTGATTTGACACTTTTGAATGCATGAATTGTCAGGATGATTAGCAAGAATGGTGGAATAGGATGCTGCTCCGAAAGTAGGAAAAATGTGACAGTTTTATGCTTTTTATTTGAAAGCTGCGTCAGCTATCTGATTCCTTTTTTAACTGTTTTGCAGAGTCTTGCATATGTTGCTACGGAAATTCCAAGCGAAGAATTCTCTTCAGGACGACTCCAAGCAAATCAGCATAAAAACAGAGATTTGAATGCTCTACCACGTAAGTTGGAATTATGTTTGCTTTTTGCGCGGTTTTTAGCATCAGAATCTCAAAATATGATCACAAGAGATGAAGGAATCAATTGAATAAGGATGATTGCAGCTGTTCAGAAATTTGATAAGTCTTGTACGAGCATGATTAACTAGCAATTAGTGATTAGAGATAAATGATGAGTGATTGTCGATATGCGATAGTGATGAATGATTTATTGTCAAGTACTAATGACATATTGAAGTTATTTGTAGTAAATGGCCAATGATTAATTATCAGAAACTAGTAATCAGTACTGCTTGACTATTGGTGAATGGCGAGGGATGAGTTGAAAATGGTGGTCCATTATTGATAATGTATTTAAGGTGAATAAGAGTTAAATATGTGAAATATTTGAAATAATGATTGTTATTAGTAATTAGTGATTCTGGATAAGATGTTAATGATCATTGATAGATGTTTAGTAATCAGTGATCATTGATTAATGATGAGGCAATTGCCATTACTGCTTACTTCATGAACTGTATCCCACAAATCATCATTCATCCCAAGAACATGCAATTTATGAAACGTCTTGATACTTTAACGGAAATTGTTCTCAGGAGATCAGGGATATTATTCCAGTTCCTCTGAGGCGTGTCAGAACCACCAGAAGCTCAACTCATTCACACACTTTCCGAGTTTCACTGCCTAATCCACGAACTCTATCTCACAAATCATCATTCATCCCAAGAACATGCAACTTATGGAATGTCTTGCCTTCTTCTTGCTTTCCTGAGTCCGACAACTTGCCATCTTTCAAATCTAAGATCAATAAACTTGATCTAATCTCTCTATCCTCTTAGCTGTTTGCTTTCTTCTTTCTTCCTATGTTGGAGCTTTGTATAGGCCACCATAGCCTTTCCTCAACAGAACCCGCTAAAAAAAGATATGATTGTGCATTTTGGATGATTAGGGATTAGGAGTGGGTAATTATGGAGCAATTCACGAGGAGGTGTTGCAAGAACGACGAAATTTTAATCCTACGGTTGCTTTCATGATGTCGAGGTCTTAAAGTGACAGCGATAAACTTGAGTTTTCAAGGATGATTATAATGGTATCAGTATTAATAGCCATGGTGATTTTAATGGCGGCAGTAATTATTGGTATACAAAGTAGAGTCATCATATCATGTCATATCATATCATATCATATCATATCATATCATATCATATCATATCATATCATATCATATCATATCATATCATGTATCATATCACATCATATCATATTACATAAAGTCATATTATATCATACCATATCATATCAATCACTCCAAATGCAAGGAAGCTCTTCTATTATCAAATTACTCATTAAGGAATATGATTTCTATTAAAGTCCTGGAAGTCAAATCAATTTTGGATTATTTTGTTTATCATGATCCAATTTAGTGTCTACTAAACTTCTGAGATGGAATATCTATCTTTAACGGAAAATTTCATGAAGTCACGCTGATCAGCTTGATACATTTCTTCGATTAACGGTCGTTCTTTAGTCCAATAAGCTCGTAGGTTTTCCTCTTTTTCATTGACCTCTCATTGAATTGATCAGCCCAGAACTGGGCGATGCAGTTCCCCGATTAGACGATTTCTTTCAATCAATGCAATAAAGTTCACAGAATCTGTTCCGTTTGCTCTGCCTTCATTATTCATTTTGTTGCCGCAGAACAGCTTGGTGCGGCTGCTGGGTTAACCCTATTCATTCAATCATTGCCACAAAGCTGAAAACCTTTAACAGCTCGTTGCCCATCTTGCCACCAACCTCCGATCCTACCCATTTATTTCGGCTTTCGACAAGCTCTAGATTTAACTGGCTTGAGGCCTTTAGGGTCTAACTACATTTTCTTTGAATTAATCTTATGATAAATTTGTTTACTTATAGCCAACACTCAACGAGTTTTTCTTCCATCACTGACAACTGAAGATGGTTGCAATTACATCAATGCAGTATTTGTTGACGTACGTTGTTTGCTTCTGTAATACTGTATGCCAATCTCCGTCGCAATTGTCACACGTCTTGCAGTGTCTTTTTTAATTGGTGACGATCATTTCATTTAAAAGGGAAACACAAGAGATCAATTCATAGCAACCCAAGCACCCCTTGACTGCACAATAGGGCACTTTTGGAGAATGGTCGTAGAGCAGGGGTCTACCACCATTGTCTCACTCTGTGAAGCTAATGAGGTAAGCGATTGTGCACCGTTGAATAGTTACCATCGTCTTATTCACAATGGATACTGCCGGAATTTATGATAATGCAAATTCTTTCTTTAAACCATTTTCAAGATTTCATTTGCCTCTCTTCTCAATAACGTTCTAATAAGTTCTCATGTTGACTTCCATTGAAGGAGTTCCCCATCTACTACCCACAAAATGGTCGCATACAATATGATGACGGGAACATAACAGTTGAATATCTGTCCAAGGAAACAATAAGAAAAGGACTGGTCCGCACAACATTTGCTGCTTACGATCAACCAGTGAGTTGCTATTGATTTTTGATTCAAAAACTTGATTATCAACTGATTGATTTATCAGAGATTGAACTAATCGATTGATTGATCAATAGGCTGATTAGCTGGTCATTTGATTGGCTGATTTATGGTTGAATTGATGGATTGCATTATCAAATAATTGTTGGTTGATGATTTGATTGATAAATTAATTGCTTAGTTGCTGATTGCATGATAAACGAATCGATTAATTATCCATTAATTGATTGCATGATCAAATGATCTTTTGATTGCTTTATTGATTGTTTGTTGATTGATTCATTCATTTATTGATGAGTCTAAATTTAGATTGATTCATCATTGAATCGATCACATTTTTTGCATTTTTCAACAGTTGAAATTCTAATTGATGGATTGATTAATCAAGAGCTTGAATGATTGATCTATATCTCTCTTCTGTGTTTGCTTGATTTGCCATTTGTCACTAACTTCTCTTCGATCAAGTTAATTTATTCCAAACATTTTGATTTGATTTGATTTGATTTGATTTGATTTGATTTGATTGATTGGTACATCAACAGTTGCAACGGTGCTGAGTATATGACCATGTGTATCCAAGGGGTTCTACTTGCCTTTATTCCTTGCTGAACAGAAACCAGACAATGCTCTGAGATTCCTTATAACCCTCTGCTTTAGGTGGTTGCGTGCTTAACCCTTGCACTACAGCACTGCGCATTTGCCGCGTGCTTAAAATTGATGAACTCATTGGTAAGAATCTTTGTTGTTTGTTCGATTTAGTTTGATCGTTCTTTGAATGAAGTACACCACTATCACTTGGACAACTGGATGGACCATTCTGTTCCACACGAGGCTGCTTGTGTCGTCATGATGATTGAGTCAATAGAATCAACACAACGGAAAACAAACGGAGGCCCAATCACAGTTCACTGCGGGTGAAGTTACAATATTTATAAAATCAAAGCTTCGCTGGATGATTAAGTGTAATCAATGATTTGATGACTGATTTAAGCACTGATTTCATCAATTTATTGATTGATTTGATCACTAAGCTGATAATCTATTTGATTAATGGTTTCATGCTTGCTTTGATTGCTGATCTGATAATTTGTTTGATGGTCCATTTAACTGTAGAATGGATCTCTGAATCGATTAGTCATTTGACAAATGGTGTGATGATGGATTTTGGTATTGATTTGAGAAAGGGCCATTGAACTGTTAGAGAAGCATCTTCGTCTTCTTCTGCGCCTTAGCCTAAGTAGGACTTGGGTGCACCCAGAAGCATAGCTTTGCAATATCCTAAAGTCTAACTAATACATCACTCTTGATAGAAAGATGCATAAAATTGTGCTTGTTTTTTCATTGTCTTCAGGAATGGCACTGGTAGGACTGGAGCCTTTATTGCAGCGTACATAGTTCTTGAAAGAATGAAGTCACAGCAAATGATCGATGTTTACCAGGTTGTGAGACGTATGAAAAAAGTAAGACCGAGCTTTGTAGAAAATGAGGTAAGTTTTATTTAGATTTTGCACTCGTTTATGAATTAAAGACTTTCCCAATACAACTCTACTGCACGGCATACTCTATTCCAAACGTAACAGTAACCACAAACATTTTTTCCCGTTAACTTTCTCTTCGGTATTTTTCTTGTTGCGAGCAGTGAATGGTTCCAATTCACAAGCCCTGCTTCAAGAGTTCGCATACTTTGAACATTGCATTGCTGTACTCATTAGAGAACTTTTTTATCGTAATAATTCGACTATAACTATCAATTAAATGCTTTCCATGCCATCTTTCGTTTCGATGTCTTACTTTCAAATACGTAGCATCCTTATTAGCATGCAGCATTCTCCGCAAAATTCAATTTTCAAGTTTATCTCACAAGCATCAATCTTTCTTCATATTCTACCCAACTAGATAGCTGTAATTTTGAGCATGATTTTTGACAAGTTTGTTGCCTTCTCCGCTACAATTATAAAGATTCTTCATTCTTCTGCTAGGACCAGTACAAACTTATACATGACGTTGTTGGTACTTATTTGGAACAGTTTTCAACATACTCAAATTTCTGATCTACTGAAAGCAGAACAGAGTAACATTATATTTAGACGCTGTCTGTAGTCTTTTGATTTAAACTCGCTAGAGTTGAAAAAAAATAGGAAAAGGTCACATAATTTGTTTGAATGATTTTTATTTGAACAAGTAGATGCGATAGAAAGACATGTAAATAGCAATTAGCATGTATAATCCTGCTGCTATTTTCACATTTGTTAAGTTCATATTTTCACACACATTGTTAACATAAGTCAATTTTTATACCATGATTTGATTTTGAGAATCTACAAAGTCTTTCTCCTGCCAATGCCGATATCATACCAGTGGTGTGACAGTACTCACGGAAGCCAAGGGTCACCATATGAAATTTTAACGCTTTATTATCTTGCCATGTTATTAAGATCTCCTTAAGATGGACAATGACATCTTTTTGACTGTTTCTACATACTACGTTGACATTTTTCATCAAACTTTTGCAGAAAAGCTGAAGTGAAAGCCTTCCTTGGTAGACTTGATTTTCGCTTGTTATCATTCTATTAGAGCCTTTATTTCTAAAATCATTCCTTGTGCCCTTTATCGTGTACTCAACTGGGAACAACTAAGTCTACGCGTATGATATCTTTAAGCATAATTGAAGTCGATGAAGCAACAAAATGCCACTCCAAGACGTTCTACAAGCAGGGCCACGGAGAGGACTCATGGGTCCCGGGTCAGTACGAAAGATTATTAGGAAGGCACGCCAATTTTTTAAATTGAGTTATTATCCATGGGCCGCTATAGCTGTGGGCCCTGGGTCAGTGACCCCTCTGACCCCCCTCTCCTCAGCACTGCCTTCAAAGTATCAGTGGCAATTTCACGATGAGGTCCCCATCCATCATCTTCCATATTCCATATGCATTCTTCTGGCTGCTAGCGAAGATCAATCATCTATAATACATATAAACAATTAGTTTCGTCTATGAGCAAGCTTTATCACATGTCGCCACTATAATCAAATCGGTACGACTTTTTTTTGCTATTGAAAAATCTTCCTGGGCTATACATTGATCTGCTTGTTGGGCTGCTGGAGTACTGAACTGCCACCGGAAAACTACCCGTTTCTTTGATCTTAGATCCCTGTTCAGCCTCGTCTTCGCGGATAACCTCAGTTTGAGTGTACCTTCCAAGCACGTCACAGTCTATTGATATTTCAAAGAGTGAAGCTTTTTCTGCAGTCAGCTTTTCCGAGTCCTTTCGGGCCACGTGTTCACTGCATTCAAACTTAAAATGCGAAGACTTGCTCGAAAGCGAGGCTTCAAATAGTTCTTCATAACAATGCAGCCACGTTGCATAGAAAGAATGTGTGACCTGCTTGGGTAGGAGGATATTTTCATAATAGACAGCCATGGTAGTCTTGTCCCCTGTAAGACAAAATGCAAATATCCCAGTTAAACTGCGTCGCATACTCGAGTTGGAGAGTAGCAGAAGCTAGAGACGAGGCTCCGAGTTTTTCTAGGGAAGTCGATTTTATGAGGTGGTTCCCAGTTGCCTTCCTCACCAATGATGTTTAGCATACTCGATTTCGAGCATGGTAGAAACCAGAGACAAGGCTCTGAGTTTTTCTAGGGAAATGGATCTTATGAGGTGGTTTCCAGTTGCATTCCTTACCAATGGCGTTATTATTGTGACACGTAGAGGATTTGAACTCACAACCCTTGCGTCATGATTCCGCATGCTTAACTATTACACCACGGCAGCACTATTTCTGAGTTACCTCACTTGAATTCGGTACGCTTCCAGTATGCATTCATGGATGTGTGGTGCAGTGGAATAGTGTCTGAATTAAAAGGGTTGAACTACCATGAAGACTGGGAAAGAGGGCCTAAAAATCAGGGTATTGAACTAGTATAGGGGTTGGAATGATAAGGGGGTTGGGGCAGTAGAGGGGTTGGAATGATAATGGGGTTGGGGCAGTAGATCAGTGGGAATGATAAAAGGGTTGGAACAGTAGAGGGGCTGGAATGATAAGGGGGTTGGGGCAGTAGATCAGTGGGAATGATAAAAGGGTTGGAGCAGTAGAGGGGCTGGAATGATAAGGGGGTCGGAATAGTGGATAAATTGGCAGAGTTGAGCAGTTACGATGACAGAGGGAATTGGAGCAAAAGAGGGGCTGGAATGATAAGGGGGTTGAAATAGCATATGTGTTGGATAGTTAAAAAACATTGATCTGAATAATATATTTTACTTCTGATTTACTATCCGATCTACTTACTATTACCTGATTTCAGCCTTTTCAAATGCTAGGAAATCTGGTTGAGTTGATAAGAGGGTGAGGAGACCAACTAGAGATCAAAGTGTTATTTTCTAGGAAAAATGATCTTACGATTCAAGCTGCAAGAGAAATTGCTGTGGATTGATTTCTATGGTGATTGATCCTCCGAAATGACTCCGGTCTAATCTGGCACTACGCCTCGTTGTGTTTTCAGACGCTGAAAGGGATACCGAGTGAAAGGCTCCATTTTAAAAACTTCATTCTAACGAGGTCTTCATTCTGCTGACTTGGCCGGTGTGTCAGATGGATGTTAGGGAATGAAGAACAAGTGCTCAGAAGCGGGCGAAGTCCAAGTGGCAGATCCTTCCAACACAAAGACAGAATCAAGATATCTAAGATCTACTTGATATCGTATGAACCCAAAACAACTTCGTGTTAAGAACCCCAAAGATGGAAAATTGCAGACGAGACTAGTCTAGCAAACTCCCTGTAGATTTCATGCTTAAAAACTACTTTGAATGGCATGCATTTGATGTCGAGCGTAGCAGAATATACAGAATGTAGAGACGGAGCTCTGAGTTCTATTCTCCATGAAAGTGGACTTCGTGTTGTGACGTCCTCTTGCTATTCTCAGTGATATTGTTTCTGTTATGAAGCGTGGGAATTTTAAACCTAAAACCACTGCATTTGAAATTTTTATACTACTCCAAGTGGTGTCGTGGCGTAGTGATTAACATGCAGACTCACAACACGGGGGTTATCAGCTCGATTCCTCCATGTGTCACTTTTAAAATGCCATTGGTGAGGAAGGCAACAGGAAACCACCTCATGAATTCCACTTCCCTAGAAAAAACTCAGAGCCCTATCTCTGGTTTCTGCTACGCTCGAAATCGAGTCTGCAACGCACTTTCACACTACTCCAGCAAAATACCACTTTGAAACAAGGCCCATATTAATTTTTTCAAGGATTTGTGGGGTCCTAGCTGCTTCGAGTTTCTGAAAAATCCACCGTGTTCGTGTTCATTTACTGGCTTTATCTTCTTATTTTGCAAGTGACTCCTTGTCCTTAAAGAAACACATGTTGAGTTGATGGTTTCTCTTCGATTTCAATTGATTTTATCTGATCCATGGCAACGTCACGACTTTCGTAGAGCCCCCTTGTTTTTTCCCATCTCTACACCATTAATACCAATAATCCTTCCTATCTCTACACCAATAATACTAACCTCACCAAATCGCTCCAACCTCTTTCCCATCGTCGTTTAGTTGGAGATCTTTCCATCTTTTACAGATACTTTAACGAGAATTGTTCTCAGGAGATTGGGAATATTATTCCAGTTCCTCTGAGGCGTGTCAGAACCACCAGAAGCTCAACTCATTTACACCCTTTCCAAGTTTCACTGCCTAATCCACGAACTCTATCTCACAAATCATCATTCATCGCAAGAGCATGCAATTTATGGAACGTCTTGCCTTCTTGCTTTCCTGAGTCCTACAACTTGCCATCTTTCAAAGTTAAGATCAACAAACTTAATCTTATCTCTCTATCCTCTTAGCTACTCACTTTCTTCTTTCTTCCTTTGTTGGGGCTTTTTATAGGCCACCATGGCCTTTCCTCAACATAAGCAACTAAAAAAAAGAGAAAAATGCTTCACTGGAAGATCTATGTTAAGATCAGCCTCTGGATTTACAGCAAACCAGTGCGAAATCTTCAGATATGGGGGAATTTTTTTCATTCTAATGACGACGGAAACTTGGAGTATCAGCTTTGATACAAACACGAGTAAAAACTATCGCATAGATCAAGCTAAAGAATTCTGCTGACTTTCAATATTTCAATCCCATTTCATTCCGACATGCTACTCTCTATAATTTGAATCGGATCTGAAGCCGTTGAAGTAATTACCATTGAGACTTTAAGACAAAATTGTCAAACAATTACTTTGAATTTGAAGAGAAATAACCAGTTTACCTATCAGATCTTCAGCATCAGTGAAGATGGTCCTGAAAACATGGCTCCCACTCTTCATCATTTTTCCCATGAATCCATCAGTAACTTATATAATCAACATCAATTACTCTCGCTTATGGATCCTACTGTTTTTGTGCATACGTGGAAAGCGAGAATCAATGATCGACACGAAGAGTGTCATTCCAGAGTCAATCAGACCATTCTGCATTCGCAATTACTTGGCATTGTTAACAATCAAATGGTGGCCGCATTTCACAATTTCTTAAACGCATTTCTGGTGGATGATAAACAAAAACTTGCAGAACGGATAAATTTCGCTGTCTTCAGATAATGCTCATGAAAAATTCATGGATACGCCTGGCCCTGTCTGTGTATGGGCTGTACCGCTGTGCAGCAGGTAATGCTCAAAACCCGCAGCGAAATCGCGGTGAAAACGCGGTGAAAACGCACAAAACGCGAGGTGCTATGTGTTTGTGCCGAGAAAGATTAACACCTATACATTAAAGAATTAGCTTCAGGCGTTTACCATGAACTGAAGCTTTTAGAGATTTGCTTGGGCCATGAATCATATCTTGAAGAACATAACATCCTATTGAGTCCTTATACGTGACACTCGAGTCCTCGCTAACTGAACCGACCCAGACCCAGACCCAGACTATTTCTTGGACCAATCTCTGAGGCCTTGACCCAAACCCAAAACTGGCCCGAAGCTAGAGCTGCCCCAGACTCAACCATGACTCAAATTCAAATATGGCCAAAACTTACAATGACGCGAAGTGAAAACAATCTCAAATTCGACCCTAACCCAAACTCCACCCTAACCTAAGCTCCACCCTGACCAAAAATCCACCTTTACCCGGAATCAAAACTGGTCCAAACTCAACACTGACTCCTCCCTAAACCTTTAAACCTAGCCCTAGACCCTTACCCCTAACCCTAAACCCCTACCATATAATCTTACAAATCATGCATCCAATGTCTTATGCGCTTGGTTGAGGTTAGTCATGTACCACTGACTGTCACCACACTAGGGTTTTCTTACAGGATTTCTCGCTCACATACAAAGATAAGTAATAAGATGAGTCGCTTGCTCGTTGATCCTATGGGCAGTGGTTCGAACCCTCTCCAGATGAAGTCAGAATGAGGAGAGTCGCCAGCCATCTGTGATTCCATCCAAAGTAATCATCTAGAGGAGGGAACAGTACACTGCTCGATAAGCCAAGCTTTTCAATGTCCTAAAATCTACTGCCTTCGAATGCTAGAACGGTTCCTGACAATGGAAAAACATGGTACAATACCTAGAGTCTTTGATCTTTGTATCGTTTTGTAGGTTGCTTGGCTTGTGGCGGCGTTACTGGTGAATGACAGTGCACGAATCATTGAACTCCGCTTATTCTGCATGATGCTAGATCTCCAAACAGCCTACCTAGCTTGTCGATAACAAAAAATAGAGCGGCGATTTCCGTGTTGCCTATTGGCACTTCTTGGAATGCGAGCAATCCACACTGCCCTGATTCAGTCCTCAGAGATTGATGCAAGTTGTTCCGTTGGTTGAGAGCTGAGCGTAAATCCTTGTTTGTAACGTAATCTACCAGCATTCCAGAGATATTCAGTTAAGCCACAAATACCAAGAGAAAGTAGCTTCATAAAAACGAGCCTCGCGTCTCAAAGTAACACTATCAAGATATATGTACATAGGGCGCCTTAAACAATGCGCGATTGGTCGTCTTTGTGATCACATGACATTAATTCATAGCACACATATGAGATGATTGTTTTAAGAAATACGAATCACTTACGCTCCTGCGCAGTGTCAAGTGCTAAAACGTTGCAGTTGCCAGATGCTTTGGCATAACCACAAGGTCTGGCACTGGGAGACACAAGCCAGTCTCAAACTCAGGTATGCAGGAAATTTTGGACCAGGGAGGACACCGTGCTGTAAAAATCCCCAGCCATCAGCGTTCTGTAACTGGGTGGGTGGAGGGAGCTGTGTCAAGCGGTTTGCGGTGACCCAATCAGCGGATTGAAGGAGGGAGAAAAACGTGTAGTTGAAACACAATTTGGTGATCTAAAACAAAGAAACATTTCAGCACGACTTCGTTGCCTTTCATGAAGTAAGTTGAAAATGCACAGACTCAGATCTCTGTGTAGATCTTTGTAGACAGCTGAGCGAAACCGCGTATACGAGTCACATATATCTTGCTATGTTGTTGTTGAAAGTCAAACCGGTTTCGGTCACGAGGGAGGGAAGAGGTCAGTTCAGTGGGATAAGCGTTGGTGAGCCGCCAGTCCAGCTGCTGAAGCACATTTATTTCCACATTGGCAGTTGAAGCCTCTGTCAGTTGCTTGAGCAGGGTCTTTCCATCTGGTTCGACTGTCTATGATTCTCTCAGTTCGCTCGTTTTCTGCGGTTTTTGCTCCATTGTGCACTAAGGAACGCCATTGGGCACGGTCAGTACATCGTTTCTGATCATCGATGTTGAACTTCTTAAGTGAGACCAGAAGTTCGTCTTTGAAAAAGCGCTTGCTATAAATATATATATACACACACACATATATATATAGTTATAGTCTGTCTGACGAGTGCCTTCGCACGAAACTCAGAGTAACAGAGAATCGGTCTTTTCCTTTTCTGCATTTCTACTATATATATAAATATATGTACATACATATATATCTTGCCTTCTTCTCATTTTCCTGAATCTTAAAACTTAAACCAAAACAGATCCGCCCTCTGTTGCAAAGAGTAGCAAGTTTAAAGAATCCAATGTCGTTTGCAATGAATGACGAAGTAACTAAGAGTATCTATATCTAAGTCAATACAGGAACGCATTGTCCACTGATTCACTTTCATGTCGAAAGTATAACGTTTGGTTTGATAAAAATTCTAAAAACTGAGAGGGATCGCTTCGAAGAGGGACTTCTGCGACCTGACGCTTAGCGAAGATGTCTGATTGGCTTCGTCTGGCTGATTCTTTCTTATTGAATCTGACTGTCCCCTCAACGTGTCCTCGAGCGATTCTGTCGAATCAACGACTTTCGTTGTCGGAAACTGGCCTATTCTCTTGCCATTAATTAGCCGAAAATACTCCACGTCTGTTCCTCAAGTGCTTTCCTTCTCCTTTTTAAATAAATAAACCATCCACAACCATGACAGAATAAAATTTGCTTTCCTTCAACTTTTCACAAATCAGTGAATTTGAAATAGATCACAACATTTGCAAAGATCCATTCAACTAATACTCTGATTCTATCGTTAACTCGGCGTCATTGCGCATTATAGCCAGTGTTTTGTCTACTATTCTCGTTTGAATTAATTTTGGTGCCTTGTCAAAGTCGTCTTCATCCTTATTGAAGTAGCTTGGATCTCAACCAATCGGATTAGAGCCATTGGGATAAGCTAGTACCCACACCTCCCTAAGCAGTCTTGAACTGCCGCGCCGTCAACAGTAGACTCGTTATCAGTATGCGAGTGAAAGGCCCATAATTGGAACGAGGTATTGTGAAGCACCTTGCTAGGGAGGTACCATTCTTAGCCACGGAATTGCGAGGTAGGGTGGATAGCTCATGGTAAGATTCTTGCGCATTGATCCTATGGTCAGTGGCTCAAGTCCCACCTCAACTAAGCTTTCACTTAGAGTGAGGAGAGTCGCCAGCTCACTGTAATTCCAGGCGTAGGAATCACGAGGTGTGGTCACATCGAGAGTAAGGACCTGGACACGCATATTTGGACTCGATAAGCAGAAAGCTTCTCAGTGTCCAAATTTCTACCTTTGACATCTAGGTAGAATTATGTGTATAAAAAAGTAGGGTGGCCAGTTCCTTCCTCGATGTATCTTACGCCAGGTACCCATTTGGTGGACAGAAAGGGAGCAAAGAGAAACGTACAAGAAGGCGTCTAGAACACGGACCTTCCGCAAAATAGTCATGTGCTCTAACTGAAAAAACCCTGCCCATTTCCCTAGGGTAGCACGTTTGAATAAATGAAACACACACCTAACAAACATGTTATAAAGTCCATGCCTAGACCCTACAGGTTCTCAGCCAGAATGATAGAGTTAGACATTAGGTGTTGCCGTAATTTATTGGCTACAATGTCTGATACAGAGACTATGGTCAGTAGTTGACAGCCAATCCAGAGGTTGGCATTCACCCCTAGAGCTAAAAGTGGCACTAGCTCTCTGCCATTACAAGTGTGTAGCAATCATGAGGCGTAGACACATCGAGAAGAAGGACCAATACATTGTTTCATAAGCATAGCTTCTCAGCGTCGTAAAATCTACCTCATGATTCATGAATCATGAGAATCTTGAAATGATTGAGAAAGGAAAAGTACACTGCTTGATAAGCATAGCTTCTCAGTGTCCTAAAATCTACCTCATGATTCATGAATCATGAGAATCTTGAAATGATTGAGAAAGGACAAATACGCTGCTTGATAAGCATAGCTTCTCAGTGTACTAAAATTTACCTTAAGATTCATGAATCATGAGAATCTTGAAATGTATCTTTGAAAACTGTCACATTGTCATAGCATGAGAAAGGGTAAGAAAACTGCTTGATATGCATAGTTTCTCAGTGTCATAAAGTCGACTTTCATATTTCAGACAGAGGAAATAGAGTTGCATTATCAATTGCGACAAGAACAAGGCTGCAAAGAAATTTTCATCATACACTTACAAAAGCCACTCGCTATACTGCAAGTTCCAGAGTCCTTTGGTGATCTCGATACATTCCAGCTTCCATTGTTGAAAGGTGCAAGCATCATTAAAATGTTTCCTTCATCGGAGCAACGACAATATCACAAAACATTCAATGGTATCTCGAGTTCAACCGTAATTTAAAAGTCTGCTCATTTAAATTTAAACAGAAAGGAGATTGCGTGGACTGATCGCTTCTCAGACGCAGATAATATTTTGAGCGTTTGTAGTTCGGAGGACGTTGCTTGAAACAGCTGAATATATCACGAGGGAGCACTCAGTCGTTGATCAGTGATCCAACCGTCAGGCTATGAGGTCGTGCGGTTTCAATGATACTTGGAGTTGTGAATCTTCTTCGTGTTTTTACTCTTTACCGGCAAATGCAGAACAGAAGGCTATATGTGCGATGATTGTCTTGGTGAACCCAAGGAAACGTAGAATAGAATAGGAAGAATGTCAAGACCTTAGAAATTTTCGTGAACGACTTGAGAGCTTCTTAAGGTAGGTTTGGATAGAATGGCAAAAAATATAGTGGAATAGAAACGAATGGATTAGGAAAAAAATAGAATAGGATAGAAAATTATAGAAAAATGTTGATAAGAGCAGATGGATGTGGAAAAGAATATAATATGTTACAATATGATAATATAAACGGTAGACGAGAATGCAATGCCACATAATATCACAGAATGGAATAGAGATAAACAGAGAAGGATATGACAGAAAACAATGAAGTAGACCGTTGTTTTTTTCACTTCAAAGATCCATCTATTACATTTTGTATGCAAGTCAACTTACTACGTTAGAATCAATAAAGTATAACTTAAATAGGATTTCAAGACTTTATGTGAAATAGAATGATTAAGGAGGAGCTATTTAAATAGGTAAATTAATAAAGAGGTAGCCCCCTGTGAATAAATTCAACATTATATAAAACAGAAAAGCCATATATAGATGAACCAGATACGCCTCAATCAGTTACTAATTAGCTCATTAGGTATAACCACTGTGCTGTATCAAAGAATGGCATATGAAAGAATCAGAAAGAGAAAAACAGAATGGAGAAGAATAAAAATTCGAAGAATGGAATAAAGAATAAGAAAATGAAATTAACAGAATGTAATAGAAGCGAACAGAGAAGCTTTTAAAAGTGTGGAAATAGGCTGGGTGTTTTCCGTAATGTTCTAAATAAGGCCCTAACCTTGTGTTTTATTGCAGATTCTGACTAAATCGACCATGGAAACTTAAAATCTGAGATGGGCCACTTGCCATCTCAAACGAAAGTACGGTTGCTTAATGACGTCACGATTACGCAAAATTGAACACGTTTCGTCCATTCATTTGCTATTAGAATGATTTACACTATTATTATATGCATTTTTGAAACCATAAAGAGAAGACCTATCGATTGATATACATTTCGCTCACGTGAAGTGACGTTTCTTTTTTTAGCTATGACATCATTAAAATGTTGGTTTTACTTTGGATACGTTTCCTTGTTGATATAAGTGCTAATTAGTCTGCGAAATTTTATCACATGGACCATTGGGAGTATGTGCTGCAACTGTTGCAAGATACTTTCATCTTTTATTGTAGTTGCCTCATATATGGGTTGTCGGAATTAATTGAATGGTCAGATATTGGGAGCAATTGGACTACTTAAAAGTCCTAAAATAACTCTGACATATCTCCTTCAAATAGTAAATCGAAAAATTGACACTCATCCTTCTCCCTTTATTAGACAAGCAAGAGTATCTCTGCCATTAATAATAGATCTTCATTTATTGATTTCATACTGTGGTATTCAGTCGAAATCTTCACCGTCAAACCCACTTTCGCTACTTCAAGAATCACCAAGAATATATAATCCAGCGCTGTATCTTCAGTTTCCATTCTATCCTCATAACTTTTGAGTACTTCCATGATCACGTGGCCATGAACATTTGAAAATTTTGCCTCGGAAAGCTACCCTCGAAGCCGCTTAGTTTCAGATATGTGCAGGCTGGATGCTTCTTTTGCTCTAGGTGTTGGAGATCATCATCATCATCATCATGGTTCGGCCATTGTTGCCGGGATCGCAAATTTAAATTTCGTATCAGTTCTCTCCTCCGTTATTTCCTGCTCTGACAATATCTTCAATGTTCAATCCAGGCAGATCTTCAAGCAACTGATTGATATACTTTTTCCAATTTCCCTGACCGATGCTAAGTGGTTCTGGAGGTTGCCATAAGACCAGGGTCTTCACCGGTTGACTACCAGTTGGTTCACTGGCTGACCGTCTTAGAGATAGACATTCTGATAAGATATGTATTTTGCATAATTTACGTGATCGAATGGAGAGCAATGCTTTACTATCTGGAGTGGCTTTCACGTACAGCAGACATCAATGCTAACAAGGAAGAAGCGGCTTCCAGATATGCCACTGCCATCTGGCACCCAGTATCCTAGTTGGAATGAGCAATTTTCTTGAGAAATGAGTGACATTCATCTTCTCCAATTACCAGGTTATTTTCTCCGAACTTGGGTTAGATGCAAGTCCCTGCAGTGAATTAACCAACTTCTGATTTTTTGCTATTCTTTGCACACGGATTATACAAGAACATTTAGTGTTTCCTTATGCAACCTCATATTACGGTAGAAATGTCCACCTTCAATTGCCTTAACTGCAGAACCAGCGGCAACATCTATCCACCAGGACTTTTGCATGAATGGCTTTCATGAAGGATTCCTTGTCTCAACCTTTAATTGGTGGAAACCACCCATCAAGATGATAAACTTATCATCAGTTTCAAGGTACTACCATAAAACATGTGCCAGACGAAGGTTTCTGATATGCAAATAAAAGACCGACTTCTAGTTTTCACATTAAGTAGAAACCTTGTCAAGAAGCGTGTGGCAGCGAAGATGTTCTGACGGCTTTGTTGTGACTATCTATTCCATCAACGATTTCCTTGCATCCATTGCTATTATTAATAGTGGCATGAGTTGCTATCCCTTTCGCCAAATCATGAGATACGCGACTGTGAGCTAATACCATTCTGGCCAATGTCTATTTTCGCATTTGGATGTTGTCTTGGCCATTTTATGCAGCATATTCATAGAATCTGTGCACTGTTAGGCCTTAAATGAATTGTTTTGTGTTTCTTTGCTTTGCAGAGCCAGGGACTCCCGATCTGAAGCAATTAATCATACTATTTTCACCCTGGCCCTGGGATCTGTTCTAGCGTAGCTGTACTCGATTGTTTGTAGCATGGATAAATTGTAGGGTAAACTAAGTTTTATAGCTCTTTTATTGGTCCAATATTCAGCTTTTCAATAACTTCATCTGGTTTGAATGGCCAAGGGGTTTCCCCGCTTAACGTTTGATTTTTAACCTCGTTCTTAATAATTTCGCATAAGCCTTGGTCAGATTGTCATCATGAGCTCCGTGGCCCTTGATTGTTGATGCTGGATAATCCAGCCGATTCATATCACTTGAATATACAATTAAGTGATGCATGGCTTTGTAATAAAACAATGTAATAAAACAATGCTCTCTGGAATTTCATTGATAATTTTCTCTTTGAGGACAGTTGTTTGCTTCACTGGAGGCTCTATACCTCGTTCTTCGCTCATACTTATAATGTCGTGCAATGCGCCGATAGGCAATATTTTGCCGCAACATCAGTACGCGGATATTTCCAAGAAATTCATTTACTGAATCTAATTCTTTAAGTAGCATTATTATTGTCTTCTTTTTGAACAGCAGAATTAAAGGCAAATTTCGGGTAACAAGGCTTGTGACAATAAATGTCTGCTGCAAACACATCATGGTGCAATCTACTCATGATAATCTGTAACTGGTTGTCTGCGGAAAAAATCTTTGTTCTTGGTGCTTCAGTATCGTATCTTTTTATCAGTATTCGCTTTGCTGATCCATCTCAAGTACATCTACCTAGTCCACCATTCTTATGTGAGTTACAATGAAATGGTATTTAGTATGGAAAATGAAACAAAGCTCTTTTTCTCTTGGATACTTCATTTTTTCTTTTTTTTTTCTTTTTTTTTTGGTGGGTTATGTTGAGGAAAGGCCATGGTGGCCTATAAAAAGCCCCAACAAAGGAAGAAAGAAGAAAGTGAGTAGCTAAGAGGATAGAGAGATAGGATCAAGTTTGTTGATCTTAACTTTGAAAGATGGCAAGTTGTAGGACTCAGGAAAGCAAGAAGAAGGCAAGACGTTCCATAAGTTGCATGTTCTTGTGATGAATGATGATTTGTGAGATAGAGTTCGTGGATTAGGCAGTGAAACTTGGAAAGGGTGTGAATGAGTTGAGCTTCTGGTGGTTCTGACACGCCTCAGAGGAACTGGAATAATATTCCCAATCTCCTGAGAACAATTCTCGTTAAAGTATCTGTAAAAGATGGAAAGATCTCCAACTAAACGACGATGGGAAAGAAGTTGGAGCGATTTGGTGAGGTTGGGATTATTTATGAGACGAATGGCTTTGGACTGAACTTTGTCGAGAAGACAGGGAGTAGATTTTGGAGCAACACCCCAGACATGGGAGCAGTACTCTGAAGAAGGACGGATTTGGGCCTTGTATATAGATAGAAGGTGAGAAGATGACAAAAACCCGCGGGCTCTGGCGAGGAAACCGAGCTTTTGAGATGCATGTTTAGGAAGGAAATGGATGTGAGTTTTCCAAGTGAGATTAGATGAAAGAGAAAGACCAAGTTGTGTGAAGGAAGCTGAAGTGTCCAGTTCATCGCCATTCATGGAGACAGCTGGAAAGTTTTGATTACGTTTGCGTGAAATGACAGCCTGTTTCGTCTTGCTTTGGTTGAACGAAACTAGGTTGTCTTTACCCCACTTCTCAATAGCTGTCAGATCATTGGATAGAAGCGAGGCTGAACTGTTTCTGTGGAGTTGGATATCGGTGGAAGCATGGTCATTTGGATTGAAAGAAAATGAAGAGCTTAGGAAGGTATCATCACCAAAGGAATGAATGCTAGAAGACGTAGAGGTCAGTAGGTCGTTTATGAAGAGAATGAATGGTACAGGGGAGATAGCAGAGCCCTGGGGTACACCAGCATTGATTGAGTGCAGATTGGAGAGGAAGCCGTCCACTCTGACGGCAATTCTAGTTCTGGACCTACTTGAAGCTATGGTCTCGTCCTCTTCATCCTCGTCATTAGGATCATTCTTGTCATGATTAACAAAACCATGCTTGCACTCGAACCACTAAATCTTTGTTCGAAAGAATGCTCTGCACCCTGCATGAGCTTTTTCATGCACTGTAGATCTTTTACCTCCAGTTACTGTCAAGTAATAATTCTTTTCGTCGAAGGGAATATTCTTTCTCGACCATCCAAGGGCTTGGTCCTTCAAATTTTGCCAGCCTTCGCTATTGAATCCACTTATTGCTTTCAGATGGTGTATTGAATTTCCAAGAGCAGACAACTGCCCTCTCGTTCATCGCGCACAGCAACAGAAGTTCAACTTGATGCAGTTTCTCTTTATTTATCTTTATTATTCCTACTCGCGTGCCAGATGGCAGTGGCATATCTGGAAGCCGCTTCTTCCTTGTTAGCATTGATGTCTGCTGTACGTGAAAGCCACTCCAGATAGTAAAGCATTGCTCTCCATTCGATCACGTAAATTATGCAAAATACATATCTTATCAGAATGTCTATCTCTAAGACGGTCAGCCAGTGAACCAACTGGTAGTCAACCGGTGAAGACCCTGGTCTTATGGCAACCTCCAGAACCACTTAGCATCGGTCAGGGAAATTGGAAAAAGTATATCAATCAGTTGCTTGAAGATCTGCCTGGATTGAACATTGAAGATATTGTCAGAGCAGGAAATAACGGAGGAGAGAACTGATACGAAATTTAAATTTGCGATCCCGGCAACAATGGCCGAACCATGATGATGATGATGATGATCTCCAACACCTAGAGCAAAAGAAGCATCCAGCCTGCACATATCTGAAACTAAGCGGCTTCGAGGGTAGCTTTCCGAGGCAAAATTTTCAAATGTTCATGGCCACGTGATCATGGAAGTACTCAAAAGTTATGAGGATAGAATGGAAACTGAAGATACAGCGCTGGATTATATATTCTTGGTGATTCTTGAAGTAGCGAAAGTGGGTTTGACGGTGAAGATTTCGACTGAATACCACAGTATGAAATCAATAAATGAAGATCTATTATTAATGGCAGAGATACTCTTGCTTGTCTAATAAAGGGAGAAGGATGAGTGTCAATTTTTCGATTTACTATTTGAAGGAGATATGTCAGAGTTATTTTAGGACTTTTAAGTAGTCCAATTGCTCCCAATATCTGACCATTCAATTAATTCCGACAACCCATATATGAGGCAACTACAATAAAAGATGAAAGTATCTTGCAACAGTTGCAGCACATACTCCCAATGGTCCATGTGATAAAATTTCGCAGACTAATTAGCACTTATATCAACAAGGAAACGTATCCAAAGTAAAACCAACATTTTAATGATGTCATAGCTAAAAAAAGAAACGTCACTTCACGTGAGCGAAATGTATATCAATCGATAGGTCTTCTCTTTATGGTTTCAAAAATGCATATAATAATAGTGTAAATCATTCTAATAGCAAATGAATGGACGAAACGTGTTCAATTTTGCGTAATCGTGACGTCATTAAGCAACCGTACTTTCGTTTGAGATGGCAAGTGGCCCATCTCAGATTTTAAGTTTCCATGGTCGATTTAGTCAGAATCTGCAATAAAACACAAGGTTAGGGCCTTATTTAGACCATTACGGAAAATACCCAGCCTAACAGGAGTAAAGTAAAAGAAAGAAAGTTGCGTCTTTTGAAAATAAGTCTTATTATGTGTTGAAAACATAAAGATTTTCATTTTCTCTGCTTATCCTCCGTTTCACTGGGAATGCTTCTTTTGATTTGAAAGGCTCCTTGCGTGGAATTAATATCCTGCCAGGCAATGACAAGGGAAATGGCGTCACATGTACGACAAGGATATCAAGGGCATACAGGAGGTCGAATGCTATAGCAACGACTTCAGCTTGAAAAACATGATGATGACGGGGTTTCTAAGTACTTCTGATACGATAAAAACAGTGCTTAGAGTGCTCATACATAGCAATCACTAGAATACACCGATAGCTATCATAAAAATCACAAATCGTATTCTTGATAATCAAGATCACTGGAATCATCATCACTATCGTTATCAGTGTGATAACCAATCGCAGTTGAGAAGATAAAAGGGAGGGACTAGAAAATATAGGACGAAAACCCCTTAGCAAAGCAAATAAACCCTTTATCCAGTAAACGACGCAGTCTTTGTGTGACCTAATCTGTCAAATGTTGGAGCTTAGCTGAAGTAGATCATCTCCTTCGTTCTAAGACATTTGTGTAACACTACCGCAAATAAATGCCTTTATCTTAAAGATTTCAGTGATGGAGTGTAACTGTTAGGAAAGTTCGAATAACTTTTGCCCTTCTCGACGACATCAATGTGAAATATATTGGCCAAATTCAATTCTATTCTGGTCAGGTTTAGTGTTTACTTAATCATGTTTCGGCTGATCTTATATGATATGGCACGGTACGTCATAGCTTTTTGTGATCATCACCATATGTATAATGTTCAAGCATTGTCACTGGATAGGCATGTCCATGTCAATTTAATGTCAATTTATTCTTGTATTGGAGCTGATTTATGCAGCGAACGCTCCGTGAAATGGGTACTACTGCATTCTCATACCGGCTGATAAAAAAGGCAGTCATTCTTCTAGAAATATAATTTTTTTCATCTTATTCTTTCATTCTGAAAATAAATGAACGATGAATAGCAGCGGTGGTCACCATCATTATCATCACTGTAATCATTATCAAGCATCGTTATCATTATCATCATCATCATCATCACCATCACCATCATCATCATTAGCATCATCATCATCATCATCATCATCATCATCATCATCATCATCATCATCATCACTACCGTCATCATCATAATTTTTGTCATTATCATCATGATAATCATCATTACCGTCGTCATCATTGCCTCCATCATCATAATTATCGTCATCATCATTACCGTCATATTCATAATTATCGTCATCATCGTCACCATTATCATCATCATCATTACCGTCACCATCATCATTATCATTATCACTATCATCACTATAATTATCGTCATCATCATTATTATTACCGTCGTGATCGTTACTTCCATCATCATAATTATCGTCATCATCATTACCGTCATATTCATAATTATCGTCATCGTCACCATCATCGTAATCATAATCATCATCATCATCATCACCATCATCCTCGTTATCATAAGACCCCACTCACAACACCCCTGTTTATTAAACGCATTA